>JXSR01S006269.1:108406-126036 GCA_000969725.1 Ophiothrix spiculata
TAATTGCTGCTATGTATATTGTATTTTTTCTTGCTATCTATATTGTTTTCCTATTTTCATTGCAAGTCTGAATAAAAAACAAACAAACAAACAATCTGAAGTTAAGTTTGTTCCTTGATGGAAAGCTAGGGAAGGGGGGATATATTTCCACTAGTAGAATGACCAATCAAGTTACCATCTCTTTTCAAAGCAGTTGGCCTAGTTTCCACAGGTGTAATTAAATCAATTGAGCTTGAATACACATCTCACAGCTTTACCTATCATTTCTAAATGGTTATTAGCTTTTGGGAAGACTGGAAGAGATAATTTGGTGTTAATTCCTAAGAATATGTGTCAACCTGTGTAAATTCCCAAATTTTTGAAAGCAAATTGGCTTAATATTTCAAGTGTTGAATTCTAAAATTTGAAAAATCTCCCAAAATTGAAATTTTACAAATAAATTGTGAAAAAGTTGGACATTGGGTGTGCGAAATTTATTTCAAAAAGGGGTGTTTTGACAGGCAATTGATATTGATCATCATAGTGGAGTGCCCCATCCATTCCCCCTCAGGAGCTATACCAGTGAGAAGTGGATGTCTCCTGTGGTTCCACTGAAGAAAATGACAACTTGAAAAATTGTAGTAAATAGTTTTTTTGATGGATGTAGATATAGATATTATTAAAAATGATGGCACTTGTAATTCTAGTAATCAATGTTTTGTATGGTTTCTTCTGATACAGGCTATGCAATATGCAAAGAATATTCCCAAGCCAAGAATCCCTACACCGCCTGAGCAGGTTCATGACAGACTGTATGGAGCGTTGTCAAGGCAACAGCAAGAACAACAACACCAGGAGGCGGTTGCCGGGGAGATGGCCAGACTGGAAGAACTCAAAGCCAGACATATGAAGGAAAAAGAGCAGGTGGAAAAGTTGAGGACTGAGATACCAACGAAGTGAAAAGATGATATGGTTATCTCAAGTGTGAAAGTCGTGAGATTGGCTGTGTCAAAAGTCTGTGTGCCAGAGGCAGCTTTGCTAGTATGGCAAGTCATACAGAACATCTGAAATGCAAACACAGATTTTCTTGATTCAGTGTGCCTTAGAAATTTACCATGATGGTAGTGAACTTAGGCCTATAGGGCCAAGGCAGGATATTCTGTTTTATGTTACCCTACCATCCCTGAAAAGGTGCTCCTAAATACACAATGTTATCATTAAATTCACCGAAATAAAATAATTTAAGAGTCATTCTATTGTTCATATTAAGTAATTCCTATTGAACCACACACAAAAGTTTTCCCAAAAATGAAAATTTTCTTCCTACCTACTGACCAACTTTTTCCAATATGTTACAGGAAACAAACAATTTTTTTGGTTTGGCCTAGTACTGACAAGGTACCCATCTGGTCATGCAGGCACTTAGCAATTGGTACAAATACTCTAATTATGTAACTATGTCACATCGCCAGTATTGAAAAACATAACATATTTCATTCAAATTTTTTGGTCCAAAGTGTTTTGGATCATTTTTTAATCCATCCAAAATTATTTGATGCATTTTAGTAATTTAAAGAGTACTAGTATTCCGTCCAATTTCATTGGCTCATATTTGTTTTTTTATAGATTTTTCTCTAACATATTCTCATTTGGTGCATATCCTTTGCATTTTACATGAAGATATCCGTCCAAGTAGTCATTTGGTGCACATTTAATTCTCTGTAGATATACCATATAAAATTAAGTACAAATTGTTTATTGTGAGTGGGATATGATCATTTTATCAATTCTAAATGCGTCTCCAACATATATTCCGTCCGGACCCAGTTGGTCCATATATCAAGGTGTTTTTTCCCCCAAACATATTCTGTACGAAGTCATTTGGTCCTTTATTGGAACGGGTTGGTGCAGCGGAAGTTCCCTTGCCTTGCACCAATGAGGTCCCGGATTCGAGCCCCGTGCCCGGCGCTTTATGTGCATTTGGTTTTCAGTCCATGCTCGCTTCCGCAGGTTTTTCTCCGGGTACTCCGGTCTTCCTCCTGCATTCAAAACTGAATTTAAAAAACATCTTGGAGCCCTGTTGAAGATAAGCTTCCTTTAGCTTACTTGGTACCAGTACCAAGTGGGGTTTCCATGGCGAAAGCCTAAACAAGGTGATTTTGATTGTCAATTCTTATTCAAACATATATTCCATCCAGACCCAGTTAGTCCATATAATACTTTAGATCAGGGCTTTTATACCCAAACATATTCAGTACAAAGTTATTTGGGCCATATTTGGTCCTTTATTGTCAATTCTTGCTCAAACATATATTCCGTCCGGACCCAGTTGGTCCATATATAATACTTTGGATCAAGGCATTTATACCCAAACATGTTCGATCAGCACAAAGTTATTTGGGCCATATTTGGTCCTTTATTGTCAAATTTTGCTCAAACATATATTCCGTCCGGACCCAGTTAGTCCATATATAATACTTAAGATCAAGGCTTTATACCCAAACATATTTCATACAAAGTCATTTGGTCCATATTCAGTCCTTTATTGTCAAATTTTGCTCAAATGTATATTCCGTCTAGACCCAGTTGGTCCAAATATAATACTTAAGATCAAGGCTTTTTTACCCAAATATATTCTGTCCACAGTTATTTAATTGGTCCATATTTGGGCCTTTATTTATTGATTTCTGCTCAAACAAATTCCATCCAGACTCTTTTTAATAGATCCATATTACAATGTTGATGGTTTCGAATTGTACACAAAAAATATTCCGTCCAAAGTCATTTGGTTCATATTTGATGTTTTGTATATTTTTGTATATTTACTCACATATTCTATTCAAAGTGTAATTTTTTGATTCATATCTAATTCAATGAAGTAAAGAGTTTGCTGAAATGTGTTCTGAGACATGAATATAGAGCCACAGGGGGTATCAAAAAGTTTTTAACATCACCAAGAAGATATGTGTTGACTCACCCCGAAAGGGGGACTTTGCGAGAGAACACTTTTCAAGAAACAGCTGAAAATAGGCAGCAAAAAATAAAGAAAACAATAAGAATTTCAAGCAGTTTTTCTGTTGTAAAATTTGATCGTCTTGATCAATTTCAACAAGCAAGGTGTTATTTTAAAGCTTAGAAAATGGTACTACAGCTAGATGAAATGATAAAATCAAAATTGATATCACCTGCAAAGTCCCCCCTTTCGGGGTGAGCCATCATATATATAGAGCCAGGAACATAAGTTTGTTATGTAATCCTTAAGGCATCTTTACATGGTCATTGTGCAAAGTTAAATAATTCTCCCACTTCAAACTGAATTTAAACAGACTGCACAGCAGAGATCTTCTAAGACAAAAAAAAATCCATTTTGTATTTTGATTAAAATCTTCATTTTCAGGTCGGCCATGTTTAGTACGTCATTGTGACGTCATTCATTGACCCGTTTTCATAAATTTGTTTATCAATGAAAAGAGGGAACCCTAGCTATGGTACCAAACAGTTAAACTTGATGCATGCTATTATAGATTTGCTGGACACTGTAACTCTTAAATGCAGAGACTTCATCACTTCATGTTGTTAAGGGCACAGTTAACCCTGGCGGTTTGTTCAAATACAGAATTTTACTTTTTTACATTATTGGATACTTTAATATGTTACCTTTGATAACAGACAATAAAATATTACAAAACCCGATGTTTTACACAAGTTATGGGAGAAATAAAAATGATATTTCACATTTTTCTGTTTTAAAAAGCCACGTGGCTGTTGGCGGGAAAATAATGGCATATATACACGCCCTACATTTTGCGCCATGGTTGCGTGCCTTAATGCGTGTGCCTTTTGCGCGGTAAGAAATGTTGCGTGTGCAGGTTAACGCGGTGCGTAATTGTTCTTGCGTAGCTAAATTTGTGAAATCCTGCATGATTATTGTCAAAATTGTAAACAAAGACCAAATAACTTACAATTTATATTTTGGTTTTCATTATTATTTTCAAAATTAGGACCTAAAAATCGGATCTGAAAATTGAGCATGGTACTAACCATTATTATAAATAAGTTGATAACATTTCATGTCTGATACCCAAGTTTAATGCATTAAAATTCATCATTTTTAGGTCAAAATGACCGATTTTTACATAAAACACAGGATTTCTCCTATTGGTGTTTTCGTGAAAAACGTCAAATTTACAAACAAGATAACTATAGTTTAGGAAAATGTAGAACTTGAACTTTAATTTTCATCTTGTAGTAGACATCTTTCTCTAGGAACGCATTTTTTATTTTTCAAAGTTAGATCCTGTAACTCGAGTTATGTTCAATAATGTAGTGAAATTTTAGCCAAAAATATTATAACAATAACTTTTTTGATGGTTTATTAAATATTTTGAGAACCAAATATTTATTTGGGAAAACAAAAAATGCGTTCCAAGGCCAAACGGTCCACATTAGGAAACTTAATATGAAACAAACTTTCCAGAATAGGTTTTTTAGTTATCTTGTTTGAAATTTTTTTATATAATGACGATTTACTTAAAAAGTATATTTTGTTGAGACAATCCGATATCAAAATCATATTCCTCATTAAATTTCCTTTCAGGAAATATATAATTTTATATAATTTTACCAAATATTAACACTTTTACAAGCAAAAAACAAACTCCGAACACAAGGGGTTAACTGTTCCCTTAAATTTTTCCATACAGGTTATGTAGATAGCTGGGCAGGTTGTGACATCTATTGTCATCTGTAAACTTAATTAAATTTTGTACCATAGTGTACACAGGGACAAGTGACCATTCTAACAAAATTTCATTGATATAGCTCTTTTCCTTCTGGTTGATTTTTAAAACTTTTTGATATCCCCTGGTATAACAACACACTGTTTCACAGGACCATATGTGACCCGTCATATCAAAACATGGTACGTATCGCAACCTAGATGTTTCTCTTTTTGTGAAATTGATAACACCATGTTGTTCCATACTTGATGATGAATTCATGTTACGGGTGATCAAATATTAATCGATATCTTGTACAGTGTCGACTTGTCAAACCATCAAACTATCATGGGCCACTACTAAAAAGGAATAATTTTCTTAAAGTATGGGATTTTTCGATTTTGTGAAATGAGGAACATGAAGGTTGCGACTGTGATTTGATATAACGGGTCACATATAAGAAAAAAAATAATACTGCTGTGTTTATAATAATCAGAACAGTGAGAGAAATCTTGCTGAATTTTATGTATAATATTTGTATCCTATATTTTATACTTTGTCATTTGGTCCAAGATCTTAACTCGTACATGTATTCTGTCCAGAGTCATTTTGGTCCATGTTTGAGCTCAATCCTATTCCAGTACAGATTCATATTCCGTCCAAAATTATTTGGTTCTAGTGTTATTTGATGCTTCCTAGATTTTGGTTCAACTACATACTTGGGTGTGATTTGCCCAGATTTTTCTGAATTTCCAGATTTTTGTAATACAGCCGTGGATTTTTTCATTAGCAAATCTTCTTCTGTTGCTATGAATTAATCGTAATAAAAAGTTAATACCTTTGCTCTGTATAGGCATCTTTAAAGTATACTCTATCATAAAATTCTTGCTTTAAAAATTTGCCATGATAGAAAGTGTCCGCGTTTTTGACCTAAAAAAATCCTCAAAATAAGCTTTTCAATGGCAAAAGGGTCATTTTCAGCCATTTTGGACGACTCGTCGCAGTAAATGTACAGCCAATTAGCCGGTTTATCCGTTTTTGATTGCCTTCACAAGGATCATGAATATTCAGAATTGCTTTTTAATGATATAAAATATGTCATGATTGATTAGGCTAGATGTCATATCCGACATACAAAGTCAGAAAACAATCACTTGGAACAAAATTCAGATCATGCTGTGCTCATGCAAGCATGTCAATGTAAGCAATACTTCGATCCTGGGTTTCCCAACCGGAAATCAATCTTTACCGAAATTTAATCCCACAATGCACTTGTAAAGCACAGCTATGCACCCAAATAGGCGTCACATGGATGCGCACTACCACCCATCCCAAACAACAATTCAAATCACCCGCTATGAATTGGAGCTAATGTCACGGCTTATTTGTTTTATAGGCAAAACTGTGTTTGGGCTAAAATTTCGGTAAAGATTGACTTCCGGGTGTAAACCCAGGATCAACGTATTGTCAAGCAGTGTATATGGAGCAGTGTTGACATCTTTTTATTACGCAATTCAACTAGAAGTTTTTAATATGCAAATCAAACTTCATTGACCCACACAGGGTACCTGTTTTGTAGTATTACGGTACTGAGACTTGCCTTCTTCAGAATCTGAAAAATGAATGTACTTTAAGGACTGTACAGGACAAACAGATACATAGCTACCAATTTTTTATCTATATATCTATAATGGGTCCTTCAAATTTGTGTACATTTAAACAGATGCGATATTTTATAAATAGCTGTATTATATGTAGAATTCATATTTATTTTGTATATGAGATGTAAAATGCTGCAAAGCATACATGATCAACATGTATAGTTTGCACTTTTGCCAATGTGTAAGTCCCGGTAAAACCCTGGTTTCACAGTGTTGATCTTCATGTGGATAAGGTTATCTATTAAAACTAGGAAAATAAGTTGAAATATACATATTTATGGTCTATTATTGTCCAAGATGTGGAACCTGTCTATACTCTATAAATCTTGAAGTATGCAACAAGCCGCTTATTAACACGCACAAACCAATATGACCATACGCTGAAATAAATTAGTTCATACTGTTCAAATCATAACAACATACCATGTCAATCATTGCTAGTCTCTTACACAATACAAAAACAACAGTTCACAATGTTATAGAATACAAGGGATATTCTTTGGATCTTGTAACAGAGTCTGTTGCATACTTCCAAGGTTTATATAGTACATCTCCAGTTGGCAACTGCAAAGGGAATTATCTTGCTTAAGAAAGTTGGTTCTGTTTTTGAAGGTTTATGGATTGTCAAAACCATAACCCTAATTCTTATATCTATCCCAAATCCCAATTCTAAACCAGACCTTAACCCTAAAATTTCAGATGGGACCTAAGGCATGCAATGTCATGTGAATGCAAGCTAGTAGACTACACAATATTGCCATTTTGCAGGAGCTGGGTTATTTTATGCCCCAATATTGTATATTTATAAATTCTTTCTTTTATAAAATTGTAATTATTTTGAATTCAAAGTGACACCTAGCTGGGATAAACTTGCACTACTTTCATGATCAAATTAAAAATATATCAGTTACCATCTTGAATTCGTGTGGCATTTGTTGCATTTAGTCTTGGATGAAAATATGTGGCCCGTCATATCGAAAGGTACCTCAAGGTCGGCATAGTAAATTACGAGATACAGGCCATTGAAGCTGAGCTTAGTCAAAAATCTTGTCCAAGGTCGATTTTATAACTTCATCAGAAACGTTACCTTTGAAGTGTGTTATATCATATTTATCAGGTTCCAACATCCAAAACATAAGACAAATGTTTAAAAAACCCAAGATGAAAGCCCTTTCTCCGTTCAAGTTTTTACCAGTACAGAAACTTTAAACTTGATTTTCTCAGAACTATAGTTTTCTGAATCACCCCGATGCCCTTTACCAATATGAATGTAACTTTGCAATAGAACATCCAATAACCAAAACAAGGTGTCATTTTAAAGCTTAAAATATAATCTTTCAGATGAGACCAAAAAATCAATTTTCATTTTGGGACCCTTTAGGTACCTTTCGATATGACGGGTCACATATGTTTATCTCGGATATTAATGTATTTATTCCATTAAGTATCAGGAGAAGAGTGATTTTGGATACTACTTGTTTATTCATCTACATGTAAAAATCAGAAACATAGGCACAAGCTTTTTATTTAGATGAGAGAAACGTTTTCCATTGATAAAACAGTAAACCATGATTTTGTTAATTTGTTGGAATTTTCGGGTGGGTGAGGACAACAACCCGAGACAACAACATTTTTTAGACCTAAAGGTCACAACACTTTGAACAAACAGTCATGAACAGTGTTTTGACGATGATTTGACCATTTTGTACAAACTTTTAAAATCAGTTGTTTTTTAAATCTGCGTCCATAGACCACAAGAAGTTTATAAATAATGGTTTTGAAAATGTCAGTACAGCCTATGCACATTGCATACTTATTCAAAACTGTTCATACGGAAGTTGTTCGAGCAATAGTGTATCTCCTTATACAGGAGCGTACTGTTGTTGATTCGTGATGAATCCACTGTTGATATTCAAATTAGCGCATCACGCACAACACAGTGTTTAAGGAAGTGCGTTTACGCAGTACACTTAAGTCGGCGGACTGCTCATCGCGCGTCGGGTACTTATAGTGCTTGGGAAAAATTTAAAACGTCAAAGCAGCAAACATTCACAAACTAGCACTTTGCTTCAGAATACACTAAATATTGTTATGGAGATGAGCAAGCTAAATTGAAAACCTTTAGAGTTTAATTCATACGTTTTCAGGAAGATTTTTGTTGTTGAAAGGTATTCAAACACGCCACAGAGTTGTTCATCGCGAATCAACAACTCTGCATCCAATGTGTCGGCGTATTTTTATCACACTCGGGTGGCTAAAGCCACCCTCAAGCGATAAACATACGCAGATGCATGGATGCATCGTTGTTGATTCGCGATGAACAACTCTGTGGCATGTTTGAATACCTAAATCTTAACTTTGAAATAACAACAAACTACAACTTAAATTTGCATAGCAAGCATTTTTGTGTTTTAATAATAGCAGAACATGTTTCGAGCTATTCACACAATGAGTACAAACATTATCATATCAAATAACACCAGGATGCAAAGTTCCACATACAAACATAGTATATCTCAGCATCCACAAACGGGAAGCAGAGATTAATTTTCCATACTGCAAAGTCTTTTTTTTTATACAATACAAACACTGGCAAATAGTAAAATAATGATCACAGTAGGCAAAATCAGTCTGAAATACAAACATTTTGTGTACTACCAACATAGCACTATCTTCAATTCACATTTAAATACTTTGTTTCCTACTGTACATAATACACATATACAATTTAATACATGGTTCAATTTTGCAAAAAACTAATTTCAGCACTGTACAATATATATATATTTTTTGTATTTACTCATCTTTTTTTTCACAAAATCATAAAAATATGCTACATTTTTTTTGTCACAAAATGTCTTGTATTTGTACATAAATATGACTGTTCACCCGCAATAACACACTTGTACACCAGATGATGCACCGTTTGGCATCACACAGGAAAAAGAAGGGTGGGTGGGTGGGATGAAGTAGGGTGGGGATGAAAGGAAGGAAGGAAATGAGAGGAAGGAAGAGAAGGGACGAGAGAAATTGGAAGCAGGACAATTTTCCTTACAGCATTCAAGATCATAAAATGCAGGACAAGTAGTTATCTGTCATTAAAAACATGTTCACTGATATACAATATGTGACTCGCTATTACAAAAAATTGCACAGCTCACTGGTTTAAAGTTTTAGGAATATCATTGAAACAGGATTCTTAATGTTAACATAGACCGAACATTTGGATTTTTAGAAAAAACTGAAATATATTGACAAGTATGATTTATACAATCAAGTATATGTGACCATGATTTCTTATTTTAGTCTGTAACTTATTACACTTAGTACACTTTTAATTTGAACATAAGATTCCTGGTAACGGAAACGAACAGTGTTTTGATTGAGATTTGACTATTTTGCATGAACTTTTAAAATCTGTTTCTTATACATTAATAGCAAGCATATGTAATATGAGCATCATTTACTTCATGTACTCCAGTCCACACGAGAGAAAACTATGCCCATCGATGATGTGTACGATATATAAGCATGCCACAGACTGCAATCAATTTGGCACTGTCTTGCTGCAAAGCTTGTGATAGAAAAACTAAAAAATTTTACAACCTTTTTAGCTGGTTATCAATTTCATCTACAAATTATAAACAGACAGATAGACAGATCAAATTCCATATTAAAACACCTGAAAAAGCAAATCATAGGGGAATTAGCTTACAGTTTTTAAAGAGACATCTGCAGTACGGTAATTGGGTATTTTGTCAAACTCCCCCAAAATCAACATTGGTCATATAATAAAGCTCTTGATTGTTCCTTGTGTTACAGATGGAACTTTTTGTGATCACAGAAGTATATGTATTGGTATACGTTATTTGCTATACGATCCTGGGGATGCACCCATGCGTTTAGTGATGAGGATAATCCATGCCAATTTCAAATATGAGTGTCTCCCCCGGGAGTGTATAGCGTATACTTCTATGTGATTGCAGCGTAATGAACACCCACTCAGTTGGTGTAAAAATGAAGAAATAGCCTTGGCCCTTTCCTTAGCCATTAGTCAAGAGGTATACCACCTCTTTGTGGGTGTCTCCCTTTTTATATGACATACCGCAAAACTTCAATGAATGGCATGTCATGTCCAGCTACAGGGTTGTCACCACGCCTGGCGGGGCTACCCGGCACTAACAATTACCATCCGGTACTCGATCATTTTGAGCTTCTTTACATGCTACCAGTGGAAAAAATCCTCATATTTCTCTTTCATTTTACCACTTGGTCAAGAAATGCATTTCAGAGAGCACTGAATTGCGTCATTTGAATGGCATTTGTTCACAAGTCTCTAAAATCTGAGGGGGTGTTGAATCCCCCTGATACCACTTCCCGGGCACTTTGCCAGGATTCACTTTGTTCAGCCTGGTACAAAAAAATACCCTGGTGACAACCCTGTACAGCTATCAAGTATGGTCAATCTTTCCTAACAGATCTTGATTCCATGAACTGATAATAAACTGTGTGTTACTTTTGTCATTAATCGGTAGAGATATGATGTCATAAGCTCTCAGCCAAATACATATGGCAAATCACTACAGAAAATAGGGAGAACATGCCAAACATCGAAATTCTACCATATACATTGCCATTTTACAGTATGTCACTTTTATAATGCTGTTCTTTTACAACAATTGTGATCCTACACTTTTTGTTGACTACATATGCAGATTGTAAAAACATCTTAACAATACAAAATTATACTAATACCCCGTTCAGACAGAGCCAAAAAGTCGTCTTTAGTCGTATTCGAGTTATATTGAGTTCAAAATTCACTTGTGTGTGAACAGTTCAAGTCGACTTAAGTCGTCTTTCAAAAAGTCGTCTTACATCGAATTATCAACTCGCTAAAAAGCAAGTTAAGTCGTGTTAGTAACTCGATGTAACTCGACTAACGATGACAACCGATGACTTTTTGTGTGTGTGTACACCTGTCGTCGTAAGTCGAGTTGAATTCGTGTTTACTTCTACAGCGCATTGACCTAGAACAAGTAAAGTTCATCTCAATTCGACTTCAAAATCGTAGCTCATGTGTGAACAGTCGTAAGTCGAGTTACTTTTCGCTAATCAAATGTCGTGTTTGAAATTAAAAATGGACTCGATATCAACTTAAGACGACTTTTTAGTGTGTCTGAACGGGGTATTAATTTCTAGAATTATAATACAAAATCAATAATACTTTGATGTAATGCTCATCTGTATAGTACCCCTGTAATATTTTCACTTATTTCTTCATATGGCAGCACACAATTATACCCAATAGCTGCCCTAAAGGTGAACATATCCCACAAATTCAACATAACTAGATCATTACAGGGCAGCACACATTAAAACATCATTAATTTTGTATTCTTTAAAAAAAATGTCTAAAAAGCTGCTTTTATGCAGATTGGTTCAATAATATCTGACAAACACCCCAGTTAATTGATATTACATTAGACAATTCCATGAAATTTGTCACAAGGCAGCAAATAATACATTTTAATGTATTATCTTAAAACTACAGCTAGGCAGTTTCTTTTTTACAAATAGCTGCCGTGTGAGCAAATTCCATAAAATTCCAAGAAGTTTTTTATGCAGCTTTGGTATCACAGCATTGAATCAATATAATACTCAATATTTACATAAGAACATTTTTACAACAATATATACTCAATTTCAAAAAATAAATTGTTCTATCTGATAATTATTCTTACGATTGTCACAATACCATCTTATAGACCAAACAAAAATTTCTTGGATAATATAAACAAATAAACAGAGCGGAGCTGCATTACCAAACAATGAAGCCCTGCACTCTGGAGTTTTGTTGAGACCATCCAATATATTTCTGTTTGGCTCAATAATTCAAATACCAATCACACATTATGATTTAAAAAGTCTCATTTTAAATTACATCATCACATTACATACATCATTGACAGTTAAGAGAGAATTTATTGAAGAAACACCTATATGATAGCTGGTGTAGGATTTACACCAGGGTTTCTCAACTAGTCCTTACAATGCGCCACATGAATGAGAAAATTATAGAAAAAGCGCCAAACTTGCCTATTTCTCAGCGCATTTCTAATGTATTTCTTTGTTTTATAGAGAGCGTCAAAGCGCCAATACTTGTCAAAGCGCCAAATTTGGCACGTGCGCCGCTAGTTGAGAATCCCTGATCTACACCATAGGGGAGTGGGTTTGTGCACGGGGCATCGTCAAGTAATAACAGTTAATTAGGCAAGTGTGACTAAAAAGAGCAAAATGTTGACTTATCGAGGCCGAATTCCAAAATCCTGTTCTCTGATGGGCTTATCATAACAATTGACCAATCAGAGAGCAGGATAAAGCATGGTTTCAACTTAAAACCATGGTTTCAAAAAAACTCAAACATTGTACATTGGAAAACACATAATACTCACATTTGGTTATGCTTGCCTCACTTTTGTCGAATACAGAACCAACCAAACATTAACTTGACCAGCCCCTGGGCCACCATATCAATTACTGTATCTTTCATTTATATACCAAGAGAAGTAGAGATGAAATGTAGGGGTGTGCTAAATTCATTAAGCAAATATAAAAGAACAATCTACCATCAAATATAGAGGTGTGTTCAATTCATAGCGCTAAGGCCACACTAATTTAATTGTTTGTCTCAAAGCTGCCGCGCGAGTTAGTTTTAACATACGCATTAACATCGCCAAATTCTCAAAATTTGAATTTTCTAAATATTTTTTTATTTTTCAATTTCGTCAAATAAAACCCCATCAAAGATCACAAATCGTGTCCAGTAGATTGCAAAATCGCAGAATAACAAACATACTGTTTTATATACAAGTATATATCAATGGATGGAAAATGAATGGCGAAAAATGGGAAGTGTAACACCTGGTATAGTTGGAAAAATGTTTACTAAAAAACCCAAAATGAAATAAAACCACATTCCGCATTAGGTTTTCAAATTTAGGTGAGCTTTGAGACAAACAATTAAATTAGTGTGGCCTAATATAGTGGTGTGCTCAATTCATAGCGCTAATATAGTGGTGTGCTCAATTCATAGCGCTAATATAGTTGTGTGCTCAATTCATAGCACAACATAGTGCTAAAATAGGGAAGTGCTCGATTCAAAACACAAATAAAGTTGTGTGTTCAATCAATAATACAAACACTTGGGTGCATTTTCCACTATTTTCAAATATAGGGGTGTGCTCAATTCATAGCACAAATAAAGTGGCGTATTCAATTCAAAGAGGAAATATATTGGTCCCGGGATAGTGGTGTGCTCAATTCGTAAAGCAAATTTAGTGGCGTGTTCAATTCATAGCGCAAATATAGTGGTGTACTCAATTCTTAGCGCAAATATAGTGGTGTGTTCAATTTATAGCGCAAATATAGTGATGTGTTCAATTTATAGTACTAAAGTGGTGTGCTCAACTCGTAAAACAAATTTAGTGCTATGCTCAATTCATAGTGCAAATATAGTGGTGTGTTCAATTTGAAGCGCAAATATAGTGATGTGTTTAATTTATAGCACTTAAGTGGTGTGCTCAATTCATAGCACAATATAGTGGTGTTTTCAATTCATAATAGGGAAGTGCTCGATTCAAAATGCAAATTAAGTGTTGTGTTCAATCATAACGCAAATATAGTTGTGTGTTCATAGCACAAATATAGGGGTGTGCTCAATTTATAGCACAAATATAGTGATGTGTTCAATTTATAGCACTTAAGTGGTGTGCTCAATTCATAAAGCAAATTTAGTGGTGTGGTCTATTCATAAAGCAAATTTAGTGGTGTGGTCAATTTATAAAGCAAATTTAGTGGTGTGGTCTATTCATAAAGCATATTTAGTGGTGTGGTCTATTCATAAAGCAAATTTAGTGGTGTGTTCAATTCATAAATGAAAATTTAGTGGTGTGTTCAATTCATAGTGCTAATATAGGGAAGTGCTCAATTCAAAATAAAGTGGTGTGTTCAATCAATAATGCAAATATAGTGTTGGTTCAATTCATAGCGCAAATATAGGGGCGTCTTCAATTCATAGCGCAAATATGTGTGCTCAATTCATGGCTCAAATGTGCTCAATTCATAGCGCAAATAGTGGAGTGCACGATTCATAGCGCAAATATATGTGCTCAATTCGTAAGGCAAATAGCAGATATGTGCTCAATTAAAAATAAGCAAATATAGTGGCGTGCTCAATTCATAGTGCTAATATAGGAAAGTGCTCAATTCAAAATGCAAATATAGGGGTGTGCTCAATTCACAGCGCAAATATAGGGGTGTGCTCAATTCATAGCACAGATATAGCTCAGGTAAAGTTTTTCAGGTAAAGTGCCTAAATTACAGTGGTGTAGCTAGGATTCTCATAAGGGGCAGAGCTAGGACAGGGACTGACCAAAGGGTGATTAAAGCTCTTCCCATAACACACAGCAATATTTCGGTAAACCCAATGAATGTTCACCAAGGTCACTCCACTACTGCATTCATTTGTGTGGTAAACATGTTGAATTTGCTCTATTTGAAACTGTATTTTGGGAATGAAAAATTCTGTCGAAGTGAGATCTGTTTACATTGATATCAAGCTGTGATTATCCCCTTTCTGAAGGTCTTTTTCATTCACACTTCGACATTATAATACATTTTCTATAGCAAGTTTTCAATCAGTAGTTTTATCATAATAAGTCTATGGTAGTTGTTCACTCAGTGTGTTGTTTATAAGCTGTGGAAATAGCAGCTTGAATTGAATGTTCGGAAGGGCTTAAAACACCCTCTGGGGACTGACAAACCTTGCTGAAAGCCAACAAAAAGCTTGGGAAGTTTAAAAAAAAGCTAAAAAGACCATAATATACCAATTTTGAATAACCGAGACCTCAATACTGGGACGGGACAATGCCTCCTCCCCTTCTACCTTCTCTAGCTATGCCACAGCTGAATTAGCCTGGCTTTGTTGCCTGTTCTGCTGCAAACTGACAATGATGCTGATGATGATAATGATGATGCTGCTGATGTTCATTTTGACAGAAAATGAAAATCATAACATGCTGCAACTCCCATCATATGTAATTTGTAGAAACATTTAGGTTATCTTATGCCTTAGTAATGTGAAACATATAGAGACAATCTCATCATTTGAGGGCAAGAAACCGTATCTACAATGGCTGCTGTAAGTTATAATATCTTTTATTTCAGGGGTAGAATTTCGTTCAGAGGTACGGGAGTCCATTTGGATTCTCATGGATGGAGTTTGTGAGAGTCTTTGGATTCTCCTCCATTCACATTTCACTTTGTGTGGGAGCTTTTGGGATTTACGAGAGTCTACTTGGATTCTTGGACATGTTTTGCGCGAAACTTTGCGAGAGTGGACTCTCGGACTCACGCTGAAATTCTAGCCCTGTATTTAACACCTGGTGACTAAAATGTGATTAAGCCTTCCAAAATTCCCTGCCATATGTCAGTAGCTCTTGAAATGGTTGTGTGTAATTCAAACTGGCAGCTGTTGCAGTTATGACTTTCTTGTACTCACATGAAAAGATGTCGTAATTTCCATCCCTCACTACTTGATTCATTCAAAATTGCCAGTGTAATAAACCTAATAAAAACAACATATGTTAAAAATATACATGATACAGTACATACACTCTCAAAATTCACAACAAAAAATCCACACAACCATACACTGTAAATAGTATTAAAATATATTGCAATTTCTCCCAAAATTGTCATAGAAGTGATTCTGCCACAATGAATTTTCGATATATAATATACACACAAGATTAGAAGTTTTCTTTGACGTTGATTTCAGGTATGAACGAGACCCCCTAAGAATTGAGAAAAATAAATAATATCAAGCAACAATATCTAGTATCTTAGGGGGCCTTGTTACAAACCAAACACAAATACAAAGGTGGTCTATTTAATTTATTTTCATATTAAAATATATAACGTTAAGAGTATTCATTGAGGCTTGTTCAGTTCTTCCGTTGACCAATAAGAATAATTCATTTCATATTTGTGCCTGGGGTAATCAATAAGGCTGCGATCACATAGAAGTATACGGTATACAGAATTCGCTATACGCTATTTGATGGCTATATTTAATACAGGCACGGCGAGTTATACGTTTTTTCGAATAGTGTCCTATTATGTGACCCGGTAGGATCAAATTCACGTGTCCGATTGCATCTATACGTATACCCGAATAGTATAGTTCTATGTGATCGCAGCCTAAATGAAGACAAAAAGCCATCACAGTTATGTTTTTGCCATTTTTGTCATTGAACATAATAGATTAAAGGTAAAGAATTCTAGATTCTGCACACACTACCATTTAATTTGTCTATCAAGAGCCATTTTATGGATTTCATGGTATTATTCCTCACAAAAGCTAAAAATTGTATAAGAAATGCCCTAAACTCAAGTTTTTTAAAGATCAAATTATACTTGGTTTTTTTTTTTGAATGAGCACCATCATTATTCCAAATGAGCAGAAAATTCACACAAAGTGAGAAATGAGTTTCACCATTACAAAACTCAAAATGCAAATTTTTATTACAAGAAAATGTGCAATGGTGGGAATTTTTTCCAAAATGAAAATATGGTTGCCTCTTCAAAGTTAAAAAGACAAAGTATATTTTGGCCTAAAGACTATTTTTGGAGTAGTCTATTTAGTTCTTATGTATGAAATTGAAGATCTTTTAGCATGGAAAAATGAGATAAGAGCGCTGGCCATTATTATTACCGCTGCAAACGAGAATCATCAGAACCATTTCGCCTTACACTAGGCCATTTGCAGCCATGGCCATTGGCCAAGACCTATCAGCACTTAGGTTATGATATTTCCTCTAAACAGTTCCCCAATACACTCGGGTTGACGAAGCAAGTCTGATAAGTGATTTGCCCAGGTTCACAACATGTTGGCACTATCGGGGCTTGAACTTACAAGCTTCTGCTTATGAGTCTTGCACTGTTCCGCTAGGCCACAAGCCCTATCAGCATATTCTCTTGATTGAATATTATACATGCATCACACAATTCTATAGTGGTAATTTCTTCCAATTATATAACACACCGATACTACAGAGTACAAAGAAAGTACCATTAATACAGCCACACTTCACAAAATTAACATTTTTTTCAATGTCTCTTAAATTTAGGTAAATTGAAATAAATTATGAGTTTCTTGTCCTGACTTTTTCAAAATTTAGTGATGGAGGTTCTTTACACATGAATAAATTAA
>JXSR01S006269.1:156048-175123 GCA_000969725.1 Ophiothrix spiculata
CAAAAAAGTAATCCCAAGGGAGAACGTACCGCCTGACTGCTTCAGGATCAGGTTCATCATTGGAGTCAGAATCCTCATTTTCTTCAAGAGTGGCTGTGGTTGCTACAGAAGGTAGTCTATTCTGAAAAGACTCGGCGGGACTCTGTATTATGAAACAAAGTTCAAAATATGTTAAAAGTTTCTGATTTCTCACAACATTGAAATTAAGTTCACCTTTAGGAAGCAATCATCCAGTTTTTCTCGTCATCAGCCAGTACTAAACATGTGGGGCACTGTTGGGTTGGTTATTGATCCGCTAACACCAGAGGGTTCAAAAGTTCAAAATAATTCGTCCAGAGACTAGAGTGTGACAAGGTAAGCTATACTCAATAAACATTGAAGTATGCAACAAGCAATCAGACTCTGTTACAAGTTCCAAAGCATATCTCTTGTATTCTACAACATTGTGAACTGGTGGTTTTGTATTGTGTAAGAGACTAGTATTGATTGATTAGGATTGATTAAGGGCGAATCACTGCATATTAATACATTTTTACATGAATTCTTCATATTTTTTAATTTTATTTTTTTTTGGGGGGGGCGCAAATTTTGTTGCTTACATATGGACAAACATTTTAAATAAATTCATGTGGGAATATTCAGCATGATTTGGTACGTTCTTATGATTCGAGAAATACAGACTAATTTACTTCCCCGTATGTCATACATGCATATTGGTTTTGTGCGTTAATCAGATGCTTGTTGCATACTTCAAGATTTACAGAGTATATGTTAGGAGGTCCTTACAAGTCTGAAAAAAATTGACCAAAGAGAGATTTGTTTTCTGGACCAACTAAACAGGACAGGACTAAAGAAAAGTTGAGCATTCAGTTGTCAAAGACCTTGTTGATGGGAATAAAGAAGTAGTACTGGAGGACCCATGTAGGGAACATTTGAAAGTTTGATGCTAAGTTTGAGTAAAAGCAGACTGCTACATGATGGGAAAAAACAAGTTGACCAACACTTAAAAAAGGCAAGGCCTATGACTTGTGCTGGTCACACAAAAATGAAGACTTACCTGGCCTGCTTTGTCGACATTGCCAGGTTGACTCGTCTGTCCACATAAGAACTGTTTCTGAAACTGCTGTAGGTGTAAGTACATGTTAGCGCCCCCATCAGATGCACGACGACCGTAGTTGTTTTGAGCCGCGGTGGCTTCCAGTACTGGAGGCTTAAGTAAATTTTGTTCCTGGGGAAAAACAATGGATATTGATTATAGTCATCTGAAACAAACCTTTTCATTCTGGGCGGGATCAAATCGCACCATGCGTGAACAGCAAACCAATCAAATTGATCATCAAGTCACGCAGCAACTGAACTGTCAAAACACGCAAGCTCACGAGCATCGCTTGAGTTGCGTTTGAACTTTAACCTCGGCTCACAAGATGCGTTAAAGTGAAAAGGTTTTCTTCACGCGACTATAGTTTTGCATTTGCTTTGATGTTTCTATAATTACGAAATACAAACAAACAAATTCCTGTTCTTTGTGCTTTTTTCAAAATAATCATATGGTTTGTGGCGTAGTCAGATATGAACAAGGGTAAAGAGTGCACCCACAAAATTTGGGCAAGAAAAAATTGAAAAACTAGAAATTATACATTCTTCTTACATTCTATATCCCTCTCAATGGCAATGTTTAAGGCATATAGGTCTAAAAATTGCTGAGCATTTTGGAAAAAAAATTGTTTTTAGTTTCTACATGTCAGTTTTCAAGATGAACTAAACCTGGATCTATTTAAAATGTTGCTTCACCCTTCACCCAAAAACTGAGTTAAAAATTCATTTGAAATGGGGTTGGTAAGCGATTCTTTTGGTAAGATATATATTTCCCCTCCATTCTGTCCCAATATTTGGAAAGATTAAAAAAAAATTTGTTAAAACAAAATGTGTTCCCTTCCTTCCTTCCCAATACTTTCAAAACAGGATATCAGAAACAAATAAGTAATTTTACTTGGCCAAATATTTCAATCCATTCCCATCACTCCTTCATATGTGACCATCCATCCCAAACCAGCCATAACTGTAAGGATTGAAATGACACCTTAATGATCTTCACACGATTTCCAGAAGTCAAGCTGTGGTCTGACAAAGGTTCTCAGGGAGTAAAACGTATAACTGAGATACACGCATTCAAAGATCAATAAATCCTATATTTTCTGTTGATTGTCTAAAAAATATGCAAATTTATTTCACATTTCCTAACATTTCCTAACATTTTCTTGGAATGAAACTTTGCTGGTATTTTGTAGTGAGCACAAGGATTGAAAATCTCTCAAAAAATCAATTTAGGCAAATTAAGACCTTGACATGTATTTTCACCTGTAGCGCAAAATGAAGTTTCTTGCATTTACAGCTCATACGGGCTGGACAGCCACATAAACTACGCTTTTACTATGATCAATACTATACTTCGTCATGTGAGTGCAAGAAAGTCGTATCTGCAATGGCTGCCCAAGTTATTTCTATTTTATACTTTGTCACAAGAATGTTAAAAATCCCTCAAAAATTCCCTGTCTTAAGTCAGTGGTTCTTGAAATGGTTCTTCAGGTGACAGTGTCACCTGAAGAATCATTTCAAGAACCACTGAACCAAAATTGGAGATTAGACCGTGTGCAATTCAGATTAATGACAAATGGCAGATTTTGCAGATACAACTTTCTTGCACTCATATAATGACTTACTTTATACACCAAAGGCTGTACTTCTGCAGGATTGTTTGAAGCTAGCGATAGAGGCAAATGCGGTGAAGGAGGGAGTAACACAGGCTGCTGTGAGTTGGGGTTGCCGATTTCATTCAGCGGCTTCGTAGGCATCAGTTTCCTTTGTACATTGACAGGAACCTATCAATACAAAAAAAAAGACCAACAAGAGAATTATCATTAATGTAAGTGATATGGATTTTTGTTGTTGTTTTAATTTGTAACAGAATTCACTTTTTTATATTATGATACTTGTATTCTGCTAATATGAGCCAAATTGAATTCAAGAGATCTTTTTGAGAAAGCATTTTTTTTCAAATTTTAGCAAGGAATATTTTCATTTATAACATTTAATTAGTTTTTTTACTTCAATTTCAAGTAGTACAACTAATAATCTAAATATTTTGTTTCTGTGTTTAAAAGTAATCCCTGTTTCAAGGTGAAATGAAAAATACCACAGAGAAAAATTATATGACCTATTTTACTTGTTTAGTAGTAATGGTAAATTCCTTACCTAGTGATTGGAATCAGTGACCCTAGAGACTCCTAATTTGTAAGTACTTTCAAGTAATACAACAAATAATCTAAATATTTTGTTTCTGTGTTTTTCCAAAAGTGACAGGAGTAAGCCCTAATTCAAGTTGTAATTAAATATTACACAGAGAAAAATGTTACGACCTACTTAACTTGTTAAGAGGTAATGGTTAATTCCTTACCTAGTGGCTGGAATCAGTGACCCCTAGGGTATGTCTTCTAATTTGTAAGTACTTGGCTAGTGCTTCAGGGTTAAGTTCCTCTTCTTCACCCCCAACATATGCCCATAATGGACAAAATGACTTGGATATGTGGCTCCTATAGTGTATCTCCTAATTTGTAAGTACTTGGCTAGTGCTTTAGGGTTAGGTTCCACTTCTTCACCCCCTCCACATATGCCCACAATGGACCAGATGACTTAGATCTGTGGCCCACCTAGTGTGGCTCCTCATTTGCTGGTACTTGACTAGTGCTTCTGGGCTAGGGTTCTCCTTTTCACCCCTCCCATATGCCCACAATGGTCCACCTCTTACCTAATGACTAGGATAAGTGACCCCCAGAGTATGTCTCCTAATTTGTAAGTACTTAGCTAATGCTTCTGGGCTTGGTTCTCTCTTCTTCACTCCCCCTCCCATAAGCCCACAATGGACCAATTCTTACCTCGTGACTGGGATCAGTGACCCCCAGAGTATGCCTCCTAATTTGTAAGTACTTGGCCAGTGCTTCTGGACTTGGTTCCTCTTCTCCACTGTCAGAGTCTGTTTCTTGATCATGCTGAGATAGTAAAAAATATGGCATAAAATGTCATTTAGAACAAAATACAGAATATAACAAATTAAAATCATATTTTATGTTAAATTGTTTGGATTTGAAATGTGTACAATGTTATGCCCTTGTACATGTTTGAGGATACTCACTACCATATGTTGTAAATACACACAGAACGCTTCCTCAGACTACAGCCTGCATAGATCACAGGCTTCAAAGCAACATAACAGGTCCAGTTACAAGTTCCGATATCAGCGCTGTGTACTTGACCTCTCCAGTTGATTTTCAGTCAAGCCTTACTAAGCACTAAGCTGTATGCATTCAAATTGACAGATTCTATGGAAAATACTTCAAGTTGGGTCAACAAAGCCAACAAGTTTTAAACAACTTTTGCAATACTATTTATGTGAAGTATATCAAGTAACTGGATTCTTTTTTTTTTTCATGTTCAAAATTTCCATTTGACCTAAAACATTTAAATCTCCTTTTCCACTGGCAATTTATATATTATCATATTGTTGTCAAGTTCAAGTATGTTGTAAATGAATTTGTAGCTCAGCTTTTTGTAAAATTTGCATATTTCTAAATTGTAATTCCTTTTCATGGCGTTCACCAGTCCATGTGAGCCTATTGTGCGGTCTATTCATATTTACAAAACATTTAGACTAGCAAATTTACAATTTTATAAACCAATTACAAATAATTACAAATTCTAGTGCTTAACTACTGTGAATTCATTTTTTCCTTGTAATCTGCATACAGTTTACAACACAGTTGAATGTAACGGATACTGTATGATGATCTGGTTGGTTAATGGATCAAGCTTATCAATTATCGGATCAATCTTGATCCAATTATGACTAGATCATCAAGCAGCATCTATTACAGTAGGCTATGATGAAATCTAGCCGAACAAAGGATTGCTATCTAGAAACACCTCACAACAACATAAGTATGGAGTGAACAAGACTACTGACAGGATGTTGAAATATATCAGTGAGAACCATATTTGGATTTGGATTTGAGAATTTAAATAATATTTGAACTATTAACAATACTGATGGATATATTTCAAGTAAACATGTAGCTTTTCCACCATGTGATGGCCAGACCATAACCAAGTGGTGATCAAGTTTTGCCAGATTACATCAAAAGTTCGTCATGTGAGTGCAAGAAAGTCGTATCTGAAATAAGTGCCATTTGTCATGAATTGTGCACACTGTTCTAATGTAACAGTCTAGTGTCAGTGGCTCTTGAAATGGTTCTTCAGGTGACTCTATGGGAGAGAAACTTTGAGGGATATTTTGCAGTTTTGTGACAAGGTGTGAAAAAATTATAACATATGGCAGCCATTGCAGATAAAGACTTTCTTGCACTCTCATGACGAGCTATTCCAAAAAAAAATATCAGGACCTTCCCATCATGCCTTGCTTCCAATGGGAATTTTGTACAGGTTTTAATGAGAGGGTTTAGGGACATCAGACCCCATCCAAATTGTGCATTTTAGATATGTTTCATCCCTAAACCCTCTCATCACAACCCAAACAAAAAATCTAATTGGAAGCGAGGCATGATGGGAAGGTCCTGATGTCTTCTTTTAGCTATTCCTACCTGGATAATGATCTTATCATCCTCATCTGTAAACCTCACTTGTGGTATATTGGTAGCAAACGGTGACGAGGGACCCGAGCCATCCAGCACGCCAGCAGTTACAGCATCTCCTGCTATCATACCGCCCTCTAGATCTTGCGCTTTGTGTCGTTGATGGCGCCGATGTTTGTCCAACATTAGATGATACATTGCACTTAATTGATCATAACTTTTCTCGTTGAGTGACTAAATATATGAGAAACAAGAATCAGATGAAAAATTTATGATTTTTTTTATTAATTCTGACAATTAACCTTAAAAGAACAGTATTTTCAGTTATGATGAGTAGATAATTACTAGGTAACACAGAACTTGACCTATTTTCTGTTTACAATTCTGGAAATCTGTTGTTTTTACCTTAGTGGTGGTCAAGCTAAAGATTTTGAATTACATTGCTATGTTTTGCTTTTCTGAGATAAATATTTCATTATGATTCAAGATAAATCCATTTAAGAAACGGCAATTTAGAGAAATAGAAACACATTGCGAAAGCTATCAATGAGACCTATTAAAATTTAAATAGTCTAATATCAATGCTATAAACCTTCAGTCACATTTTGCAGAGTATAAAAGGGTAAATATATTCCTGAGGGGGTACTCAAATTTGTTTTGGATAGGGACATGCCTCTGCGAAATTTGAAAAGCCACCCATCCAAATACGGGTACTAATTAACAAATAAGGTGCAAGTGGTAGTAGCCAAACAAATAACTTTTGTAACCTTAAGATTTACAAAATGTCAAAAAGGAGAACTGCTCGCCCCATTTTGTTATTGCTCTTAGAGCAGAATTACTGAACCTCCAGGTTGTTTGGAAACATGTCCTATAACTAGGCAGATAGCGTTTAACTCTATTTGAAGCAAAACAGTGTGTGCACTTTATCTCATGCGCAAACTGTGTTTGTGATTATTGCGACTTGCTCTGAGCTAAGTATGACAATTTTCCCACAAATCCGTTTCAAAGAGTCTTGACGTATGACAGGTACAGCCGTAAAATACAGGAGGTACAATAATCACACTCTATAAGCGACAATCCAAGATGGCCGCCATCCCACAGGGATCACACAGATCAAAACTGTGGTGAGCATTGACTACTCTTTTTTAATTTCCTTGCTTAAGCTTTGCGTCCAAAGATATTTGCTCAGCCTAGTGACATTTGCTCTTGATATTCATTCTCAATCTAACTGATTTGCTTTGAGAGAATTTCACT
Source organism: Ophiothrix spiculata (assembly GCA_000969725.1). Lineage (NCBI taxonomy): Eukaryota > Metazoa > Echinodermata > Ophiuroidea > Amphilepidida > Ophiotrichidae > Ophiothrix > Ophiothrix spiculata. The sequence goes on from JXSR01S006269.1 coordinate 162,945, forward strand.
CTCATTGCGAGAAAATCATTTAAATAGATGAAAGCGAATGTCACTCGTGCATGTTGCAGTGCTGTGATAATTGAATAAACAAACCCAAGAATATTTGGAGTAATCTTTGCTACAATTCAATCTAAAGTGTAGCAAATGTCATGAAATTTGTGAAGCGTATGTCGCTTCCCATTGGAGTTAGGTTTTCTTGGAAGGGTGAGCGAATGTCACTCGGGCGAGCAAACGTATTCGGATGCCAAGCCTTAGAGCACAATTTTAAAAATTTATTCACGCTACACTCTCATTAAACTCACTTGTATAATCATGTCCCTATTGACCTCTATCTCTAAGCGTAAGTTTTCTATCTGCTGTACAATTGTTTCATTAATTGGTTCCTCGTCTTCCAACTCCTCTGTTGCTAAGTTACTATATTCCTCCATCATCTGGTCAAAAACTAGATCGGGACCACCCAACTTGGTCCACGAGTGATTGAGGACCTGCTGGGTGTTGTACCTCTTGACTGGATCGAGTACCAACATATGTCTGATTAACTGCTCACAATCTTGAGACGACAAAAACAGGGGAAAAATGTTATACTTGATTCATCTTATATGGGTATGGTCACCCCATACCATCAATGCAAAGTAAATATATATATTTATGTTTCTTGTCCCCTTACGCTTCTTTTTTTTATTTTGTTAATTTTCAATCATAACTTAAAGCTACATTTATTCTAGAGCCTTGTAAAATGTGTAATGAAGCATTTCAGGGGCCTATTTCACTAACATTATTTTTTGCAATGATTGAAGTCACTCTCGCAAATTAGAGTTCATCGCAAATACGTTTGCGATGACATTTCCATTTCACTAACATCTTTTCACTTTTAATCTCCATGGACAAGCCTATCGCAAATTTTGCAATGATCTCGTCCATATATGGCGATATTTTCTTTGTGGATGCCATAATCATTGCAAATGATTTGCGATGATTTTTGTCATCGCAAATATAAGTGAAATCGGTTTCAGGAAATCAATCACAAATTTGCAATGATCTCTCACTTTTGCGATGAAGTTTGGCATTTGCGATGGATTTATATGTTAGTGAAATAGGCCCCTGGTATACTCCTAGATTAACATCTACTTAGGTCAAAAAATATTGTAAAAGGGCAAATTTTCATATTCTGAAATGTAAAAAATTGATTGTTTTTGGCAGTTTTTCTTAAAAATTAGTTGTTTATAATAAATGTAGATGTAGGGTGTGTTTGCGGTAATGTTAAAAAAAAAGCTTTCATGACTGACCGAACCTATCATTTTAAATAATTTTAAGTCCAACAAAACAATATTTTTTGGCCTTAGATAGATAGATTATCAATATGTTTTGTATCAAACTTGGCACCCTGATCGCAAACATACTGTGGCAAATAGTCTAGAGACAACTTCTATTGTGAGGTAAAATCTCTATTCCTCTCGTGCATAATTGGCTAGGTTCAGACCTACAAGGATGTGAATTTAGTACATAATCACATCATAAGGTATAACAGATGGAAACAACATAGCATGAAACTTGAACATCTGCATTTTGCATATATGCAAATGTGGCAAATTAAAAGAACAACTTATTATGTTCCTTCAAACCTAGCTATACTCTGTAAATCTTGAAGTGTGCAACAAGCAGCCGAATAAACCAATATGACCATATAGGGAAGTAAATAAGTCTGTATTTCTCGAATTATAACAACGTACCAAATCTTGCTGAATATTATAATGAACTTATATTCAATGTTTATTCATGTGTTAGCGACAAAATTAGCCCAAAATAATACCAAGATCATAATGTAAAAAATATAAATATGCAGTGATTTAGTCTTAATCAATCCTAATCAGTCATTACTAGTCTCTTGCACAATACAAAACCACCAGTTCACAATGTTGTAGAATACAAGCAATATGCTATGGATCTTGTAACAGATTCTGATTGCTTTATGCATACTTCAGGTTTATAGAGTTTAATGTCAGGCGGCATAGGACACGAATAATAGCATCCACTAGATTTAGGGACAAGGGATTTCTAAAACGCAAATTTACGATACGTTTTACGTGTATTTCTATTGGGTCAAGCTGGGTCACGTATTAAAGAAAATTTACAAAAGTGTTCTTATATTAATCAACAAAATTATGTTATCCCAAATCCGCTGGGGTTCTGTTTTCACATTTTTTTACCGATTACGAAAATAATTTTAGTGACCATCCCGGAAGTTGTATTTTTCACGAATCCCAATGGCTTTACGCTAGAGGTGGTATAGGACATGACGCATAGGGGGATCGGCTACGATATCATCCAGCAACCAGTAACAGTTGCCACGGCCACCCTTACAAGACCTGCAGTAGATGAGGTACAGCGATCTTCACAATAATGCTAGTGTTTGGTCACATGACTGAAATACTTTTAACCTGCAAATACAGGCCATCGTCACAATTTTCTTACACTGTTATTGTTACTTACCTTGCGTCATGAAGAAAGGCACTCGAAACTGCCCTCTTAGCACCCTGTTTCGTAATTCTTGTAATGTAGGCCCGTCAAATGGTAAAGCCCCTGATACTAACACATATAATACAACACCTAAACTCTGAAAGACAAAAATAATAAACAAACACAATGTGAAAGTCTCAGATTTTGTTACAATGACATGATTTTACATCATATTGAAGTAAACTGGTAGCACTGGCCCGGTGGGCCCACTCAACTTGACTTCCGGACCGCATGATCGTTACCAAAAACGCAGAAAAGGGGTCTTTTTGAGGGAGTGTCCGCGGACAAAATTGTCCGCGGAAGGTGAATAAAAGGGGTGTTTTTTAGCCTATATGTCCGCGAAATTGAAAAAAAGGGTATTTTTCTGATTCCGTGGAAATTTGAAATAAAAACGGGATAAAAACTCGGAAGTTAAAACACGGAACGAAATATCATTTTCAGCTCGGTACACAGCCCGTTCAGCGTTCCTTTCTCGTTCGGTTCCGTACTAAGCCGTAGCCGAGATGCGCGGAATTTTTGCAAACCGGCGAGATGTACCAAATTAACCAGATGCGAATCTAGCCTAAGTCACTGACTCCTATCGCAGTGTACATGTAGTAAAATTGGGTTTTAGCATTAATTAGTGTTGTGTGTCTTGACAAAATACATAGTGACATTTTTAGTGTTGTGGGACTTTAGTTCGGGTTGTTTGGCCGTACGCAGTCCTGTGTGGACTTCGTGGTGTTCCTGTATGGATTTGAAGAGTTGCAGGATTTTAATAGATTGGGATGTTTATGTTAATAATGTGTAATTTGAGGAACATACTGGGCTGCTATAGATGCATTATTGAGGACAATTAGTTCGTGTAAGCTTCCATTGTAACTGACTTGTGTACATGTAATTGTGTGTTCATTGTATCCATCTGGTGTATTGTTATGAAGATTACAGGGTAATCACATGTACAAATTTATATTTCAACAACCACCATGGGTACCTCTAAAACTAAAAATTCTGTGATTCTATAAATTAGTGAAAAAACATGTTGTCCTTGAAATGTTAAAATAGGGGTAAATTTGCAAATGTGTCCTCGGAATTTCAAAAATAGGGGTGTTTTAAAGTACCATTTTGTCCTCGTTTTGGAGTAAAATAGGGGGTAAAATTTCACTATTTATCCTTGAAATTGACTGAAAAAGGGGGTAGTTTAAAGTTTTGGTAACGGTCATGCGCGTCCCACTCTGCCAGGGAGTGGGCCCACCGGGGTATGTAGCAGTGGTATGATATCAATGGTTTGGATGGGAGCTATATAGATGTTTTGTTACTTGACATAAAAGTATCATGACCTTGGCTATCATAAATTTTGAACCATTTATATACTGAATTGTGTTTCTTCCCATATAGTAGAACATTATTGGCCCAACATCAAAATAGTCGGCACAGACACGATCCCAGAGTTAGTGTTGGGTCAATTTGTGGCAATCTAATATAAACAGGTAACTTAAGGTCATTATTTTGAAATCGGCAATAAAATGAATTAATCCATAACACAGCAACCTTGAAGTACAATTACCAGGGAGAGGTGATTGAAAAGAGATTTGTCATGGTTCATCTTTAAAAATACAAGTTTACTATTCAAGTTTTCATCAAAAATGTTCGTTGGGATCTATGGCACAGAGGTTAGAGCAAGTCTGATATGAGCATCAGAACAATCTAGATAAAGAATTTAGGTTTCAAAATCTAGCATGGCGGCAGCCGTTGGACTTAGTGAGTTTTGAAAAAACACTCTTCAATTAGTACAGGGTCTATTGGAAATGTGGCAAAAGTGACATTATTTTGTGTTGATTCAAAAACTTCCCACTGAATTTTGTGTCAATTTTTTCACAAAATTTAGGGACTGTCTTTTGAAAAATGCCAGGCGAGCTGCACATCACTCTCCTCCAGATTTTTAGGTGAACTGTGGGAGAGTGATTTGACATAATTTGCAAAGAATTGTATCATTCATATTCTGCCTTGCAATTGCTTATGCCAATGGTGGGTGAGTGATTAATAGCTCTCCTCAGCTTCATTTAAGGATAGTGATGGCAAGTGATCACTATCACTACGCCTCAAAAGACAGTGCCTGAAAATTTGTGCAAAAGTATGTTCTTTCAATTCACAAAATAAAAAGTGGGGGTCAACGACCTATTTTTCACGAAAAATTAGAAAATGTGACATTTTTTGGCTTCAAACCACTTTTCTGCGTATACTGCGCATGCATGTTGCTGCACTTGCGAAATCAAAACAAGTGCGTACCATTACACGTGGACCAGATACTTTAACCCTTTCTTAAGTGCCAAATTGCACCAATCGTATGATTTCAATAATAGCTGCCTTATAGTAACATTTTTTAAAAATCAAGTTTAGATCCATAGCCAATCACTAAAACATCCATATTTTTCAAAACTTTTATTGTTTCTCACGAATAAACTTATGAATTCTGTAAGTAGACCATGTATACAAATAGTACATCTTCAAAAAAATGTGTCATTCAGGGAAACAATCAAATTTAACAAAAAGCAGCTATCAATTAAGGCTGAAAATAGGCTCTAAGAGTTAACCTGCTTTCAGGTATGCCTGTGACCCTCTACCTTTCAATTGAAATTACATACTCACTTTTCATAAGCATTTTACTTCTTTAAAAGATCAAATTTACAACAACAAAAATCATTTTTTTCTTCTGCAAAACAAATAACAAATGCATTATACCATTTCCTCAGTAATGTTTTCCAGTAATAATAACAACAATATATAAAGCTAGACTTCATAATGTATAGATGGACATCAACATTGATTGAGCAGGAAATGATATATTAGTTGGTGAAATGACGTCATGACTGCGTGTTGATGATGCAAATGGCTTAGCATCAATCTCAACTTGATATTAGAAGTTAAAGTTGCACTGCACAAGTAAAGCATCTGTCAATTTTTCTCAAACAGGTTTGTACACCATTCTTTATCTTTGCAACTCTCATTGTATAATCACCAGTAACCTAAGGCAAAAACAAATTGTTGTGTTGCCCTCAGCGACCGACCCTATTCAAAAATTTAAAAAAAAAAAAAAAAAAAAAAAAAAAGGGTCGGGAAAGCACCCAATTTTGCTAAGATTGGGTGTTTTTTGAGAAAATATTTTGAAAATAGTGGAATATGCACCCAAATTTCATAATTTAGGTGTTTTAAAAAAATTATTTGAAAAAATAAAATTATTTTCCGACCGACCGACCGACTCATTTTTTTCAGAAATTCCACTTTTGAGGGCAACACAACATTTTTTTTTTCTTGGCCTAAGGGTTTATGATACTTCTACTCCCTTCAGTATCTTTCGAAGCCCCATTGTTTTCAATATGTTACTTGCATTCCCTGTTTTTTTACCACAAACCATTTTATTTCTTATATTTCCTACATCATGTAGTTGTCAACAAAAGTGAGAAAAGTGAGAAAATATTCATTTTCTAATTATTGACGGGGCCCGACAGTAATTATGTACAACAGAATAGCCTATGGGGATTTTCAAAATGCTGTAAAGCTTTTAACTTGGACACAAACGGTCGGAATCAAGTAAAATTTTCAGTAAAGATTTATGTTGTACTCTACTTTTTATTTAGCTATAGAAGAGGTAAGGTTTTTGTCACATCAAAATCAAGAATTGCACCTTTAAGGATTCAGTGAAATTTACTTGAAATAATGTCGTTCAAACATGATACTCTAAATGTAAACTCTTTTTGACTGAAATTTCATTCTATTCTAATAAATTTTACTCTTTCAGGAATGATTTTCACTTTTTTAGGAGTGAAAAAATGTGAGAATGTTCACTCTTTTTTTTTTTTTTTTTGGAAGAAATCACTGTAGTCACTATTTTCCTAGTGAACAGGCTGAAAAAACTAAAATTGAAGAATCACTCGGAAAAGAGTGCAATTAAAAGTAGTATAATTAAGGAAAAGTAAAATCAAAATTACAACTAATTAATTAGAATACGAAATGTCATTTCTTTTCAGTTGAAAATATATTGAGGCCAAAAAAAAATAAATTGTTTGTTGCCCTACAGTGGAAAAAAATTAAATTTTGGGTCAGTCGGTCGGTTGATCTTTTTTTTTTTTTTACTCAACACATATATTTTAATTTTCAAGAATAATGTCATTCCATGGATTTTATTGTGCATACCAAGCAATGCATGTGGCTTAATTAAATATTGTGGGTCATTATTTAGAGGAAATATGCATTTTATATACTACTAAATGTGACTTTATACTTCTAAATTTTACATTTTCTGTCGAAAATATTGAGTTTTCATATTTTAGGTGTTTGAAGGGAAAAAAATAAACTAAAATACCCGACCAAAATTCTTCGCATTTTATGGTCGGTCGCGGAGAGCAAACAAACATTTTTTAAAACCTGATCAGCATTAATTAAATGATTAATTGTGCCCTTTGACATTTTGTGATTCAAAGAAAACTGGAATCCATACTTTATGCACTTGTAAGGCATATCATACAAGCAGGAAATTCTGGAAGGCAACAGATTCAAGTTTTCTGAACAAAAATTGACAATCTTGATGAAATAGTGCCTGGATTGTTTTGATTTTCAAATGGGTTTTCATTTGAAAATCATAAACCGTAGCTACTTGGCTTTGAACACATATATCCAAACAAAATATAATTTGTGTCAAAGCTCACGTGTGGCTTGGCAATTAATGCGGGATACAATTTTTTTTTAAATTTTTATTCCCAACTTTGGTTTTTTCATGGTATAATGGTGAATTATGAGCTCCTTATGATGACATTTCTCAAAGACCAAGTATATATTTATGGTTACAAATAAAGTAGAAAAGTAAAGAGGTATTTTACTTCCATGTGCATGAAGAAAATTATGAATTTTTCAGAAAAATTCTAGAAAAGAAATCTTGAAATACAAAAAATTGCCACATTTTCCAAATCACCCGATATTACAAATGTGCAGCAGCTTTGAGACAAACCATTTTTTATTTGGCCTAATGTTACAGAAATATGTAAGATCCGTGTGGAATTCAATTTTGGGAAACACTTGGTAGATTTGTTATTTCAAGTTTTGTTCTTGGGACTATTAGGGGCACACAATTAGATTTACAGGGGGAGTAGGAAGGTTTTTTGAAAAAAATCTCCCTCTATTTAATCAGAAGAAAAAAATCCCCCTGAACATGGAATATGGGAAAAAGCAGTAATATCTAAAAAAAAAACATTGCTCCCGAATGGGGCACGAAAAAAATTCAACCCTGAACCCAACTTCCTGATCCCCCCCTGTTTTGTTTCCCCTAATTAAATGTGTATCAAAAAGAAACAATTTCATTTATATGTTTTTGATTTGTCTGAAAATAAAAGGCAAAAATGTTTGTTTTGTGGAAAAGAACCAACACAGAATCAGAATCAACTTTATTTCCATATAACACAAGCAACAATAAGGATTTACGATTTCCATTGTTCTATGCACTGGTTTACTGAAGATTACCTACAAGCTGTGACAAATCGCCTGTCCGATAGCCCGGGGCTATCAGATTTTTTGTCGGGCTATTAAAACTTCAGATAGCCGCGTCCGATCGGGCTATTTAAAAAAAAACAGTAAGCTTACCCTGCACATTGAGTGTTGACCATGCTACATAAACTTTAATGAAAATTGAGACTTCAAAGAGAAAGGACAAAATTTGTAGATAAAAAACATCAGTAATATTTGCTTGATATGATAAAAAACACTGAAAATAGTATTCCAAAAGCCTCAGTGCCGCCGCGGAAGTTTGCATCGGTCGCCATTATTTTTACGTCAGCTGATATGGCGATATCCAACAGCACTTGTTACGGTAAAAGTTATTGGCTGAGAGCCTAACGTCAGCTATAAAAGAACCATTTTCAACCAATCAGAATCGTTGTTAAACTAAAACAGATTTGACAGGAACATAAATAAATCTAAAAATAATTTAGCTTTGAAAATAAAATACGAAAACTTGCAAAGGAACAGTATGAAAAACTACAATATTAAAAAACAAAGTTCAATAAAGTCAATAAACGACAAAATAAAAATGATTTTATTATTTGTGTCATTTTTTATGTCGATTTTCTTGTCAAGCTTTCCACGAAAATTATTGCTCTCGTAAACAGTGCTGTCAGTCACGAGAGCATGGGCGCGTCTAGCGGCTGATTAGCATAAATTAAATGTCCTTATTTGGACGAGTCGCGTGTAAACACAGCCTGAGGCACGAGGCGGGTCGAGGCCATTGACAGGTGGATTGACATTGTTTACGTTCATTCATGATTCAAAATTGAAAAGTTTTTGATACAAAACAAATGAAAATCAGATGACGGAGACAAACCTCACTATTTACTGGTAAATTTAACTTTTTCTGGCTTGATATGTACAGTGCTTGGTGAAAATGAATGTTAAATTAATGACGTCAGGCAAGCCTGATGAATGACGTCATCGATTGAGTGTTGTGAATATAACAAGGTAAACAAGCACGAGTTTTGATCGCCGCCATGTTGAGATTTTGTGTGCCGGCGATATTTTGATGTTCAAAATACTCTATGAAAACATTGCAAAACAGTGAAAAGTACAACGTTTCCAGGCAATAAAACAGTTTTAATTTATTATTATGAACCTGTCCGTGAAAATTCTTGCAATCTCGGCATCAATTTGCCATTCTGCATAGGCCGTAGTCGGCGTAGAATTAAAAGATCACCCGGTCAATACCATGGCTACGCTACTTGTTGTACTTGATTATGTTACAATTTGAAGTTGTTTTTAGCACCAAAAATGCTCGTATATTTTGGGCAACTTGTAAACCAATTCGGGCAAGTAAATGTGGTGAGTGGGCTGCCCGATCGGGCTAGGAAAAAAAATAAATTTGTCGCGGCCTGATTACCTAGCACATGTATATATGAAATTCACAACAATGCTATCTACTAAAGACAGCACTTGGAAAGAGGAATATGAAATCAATTTGACAGTAATTCCTGATGATAACACATTTAAAATTCAGATTTCTATTATCTTCTAAATATCTCATAATGCATTTGTATTATGTCCAAGTACAAAGGTTGTCACTAGTCAAAATTAAGCAGTGGATTAATTTAATATTCATAAGAATGTCAATCATAATACTGATACTGAGTTGTAATGGTAACAATTCATTACCGTTTTTCATGACGCTCAGATTCCCCTTACATGAATCACACCCCAAATACCCGATACCGACCTGGAATACGCGACATCTCAGTTCTATTCAAATTTATCAGGTGTAAAACGAAGTGACAAAATCGCTATTCAGTATTGAAGTGATTACGTATATCACCCAGTTACTGGATCACGCACGTCACCTGACAACATATAGTGCAATACTTTTATGTGGTGATCAGTTTGTTTCATCTTTTTTCATGTTCCGATTATCACCCAGATTTAAAACTGGATCACCCTTTCTGGTTTAGAACTATCCACGTACAGACTGAATGTGCGTAATGTAAGGATGAGAGAAAGGTCCATTTGCCATTCTAGTGATAGTCAGTAAGGCCTAATGCTGCTTTCATACTTATTGTCCCTTTGCAGCTTTGTAGCTGTGTCGTTTGTTTTGTTTCCAGCTTTAATAGTTTTGCAGTTTTGTCGCTTGGGGGGGGGGGGATCTTCAGCTCACCCATCCCCAACCCACCCAAGCCTACTTTACCTACTGTGGCCATGTATGCTGCTGATGATACTTTGATCAATATTTTTGTTATCTGCTGTTACAACACAAGATTTCTATAGATAACATTAACCATTTAAAGTTCATTAGACAAAATTTCAGAACTTTTATCTCCATGCAATTTGCACTCTATATGCACTGTAATAACTGTCAAAAAACTTACCAAATATTGAGAAAATTCGGACCAAAACCTTCAGAACACTGAAAGTATAATTTTGTTTTGAACGTTGATCTTGGATATGAAGATATTGTCTAAAGGTGTGTAAGTTGATTATTAGTTTCCCGTCACACTTTTTTTCAAAAAAATATGGGGTCATGATTTCATTATTCATTATTTTGGAAAAATTCATTATTGTCAAAACTGTCATTTACATGGTTATTACCTATATTGTTAATAAAAGACAGTCTTAAAACAGGTATTAATGCTTAGATCATCATTACAGACATTTTGCAACAGATTGAGAAAAGATTTGAATTTGTTTTTATGAAAAGCAATTTTACAATCAACAGAAACACGAGGCAATCCTTTAATTTTCATTATTTACCACATCCTCTACCCTTACAACTAAAAAAAATACTGCTCATTATGATCAGCAGGGGATGTCAGATATTTTAAGAGTTTCAATTTTGATTATTTCCATTTCAATTTTCAGATAATTGACTTTTTTATGAAAATAATGAAAGCTTTGGTAAAATTGAAAAGGTTATGAAGGCGGGTGACAGGAAACTAATAATCAAGTTTCATTAGCCTAATGAAGCAAATAATCAGGAAAAGAGGTTAAGTTTCATTTGTAAAATATTGCTTTTACTTCACAGATTGCAGGTAAATAAACAGAAATCACAATTTTCTATTGAATTCACTAATACAGCCAATTTTAAAATTTCAACCCTAGGGTGCAGTATTTTTTGTTCCTTGTTGACAACAATAACTAAATCTAAATATTTTGATATATGTGTCCCGTCATATCTAAAGGTACCTTAATACCGGCATAGTAAATTACGAGATACGGGCCATTGAAACTGAGCATAATCAAAAATCACTTCCAAGGTCGAATTTCTAATTTCATCAGAAATGTTACCTTTGAAGTGTAATCTATCATATTAATCAGGCTTCAACATCCAAAACATAAGACAAATGTTTTAAAAATCGATATAGAAATCCTTTCCCCATTGAAGTTTTACCGGTGCAGAAACTTTAAACTTGATTTTCTCAGAACTTTAGTTTTCGGAATCAGCCCGATGCCTTTTACCAATTTGGATGTAACTTTGCAATCGAACATCCAATAACCAAAAGCAAGGTGTCATTTTAAAGCTTAAAATATAATCTTTTAGATGAGACCAAAAAATCTATTTTAATTTTGCCGACCTTAAGGTACCTTTCGATATGACGGGTCACATATGTGATGGTTCATTATTACCAATAACACTTAAAATGATGAAAAACCTCAAATTGTCTGGAAAAAACGTGATGTTGAACTTGTCCATTGTCCCTTTAAAGGGTATTAAACAAGATTTCTAAATTCAATTTGTTGATGATTTACACTTCATATGTCACAAAACAACAGTCATTTACCAGATATCGGGAAAAATTTGATCAAAACCTTAAGTCAACAATTTGACTTTTATTTTGTTAGTTTATCTTGGGTATGAGGCTATTCTCTAAACGTATTTATTAATGCTATAATCAAGAAAGAGCCAAAGTTCTATGTACACTGAAAATGAAACTTTGCATGCTGTCAGTATTGTCGCTAATACTTCAAATGATGCAAAAATCTCAAAATGCTTGGGAAAAGTTTGGGAATGATGCTGAACTTGTCCAATGCCCCTTTAACATTTATAGTCACATTTCTGTTACCTTTAAAGATAACACCTAAAATTTGAAATTCATATTTCTGTTATCTGCAGAATATGACATTTAATTTGTCTTCTGCTATTCGTAGTAGCTCAGTAAGATAACACC
>JXSR01S006269.1:175603-186629 GCA_000969725.1 Ophiothrix spiculata
TGTCATCTAAATTCTAAGAAAGTTTTGGCCAAATTATTTTGCCTTCTGTGATAAGGAGCTATCAGGACATGTTTCGAAGCTGTCCCGCTGGAATTACACATATGGAAATGACATTTCCACAGATAGATTAATCATAAATACAGGAAAGATATTCTACATGTACTTGCCAGCTTGTGCTATCGATTTGTTTCCTGTGCCACGACATGCGTATCAGAATTCGGATCCGGATACCCCTCCATATCCTAATTCTGATACGGGTATCACAATTTGGATACAAATATATGTGGGTATCCAAATTCAGATACGTATCCGAGTTGTGAGTTCTGCCGAACTGATCTCAGATAAGTGCTTTCCCTACCCTACCTTAATATTTTTTTTTAAATTTGTTGACTAGGGTAGGTAGCTGAGGGCAACACGACAATTTATTTTGCCTACTCAGCCCCTGTGGGAGTCAACTTACCCACACATCTGCTTTGGGTCCATGGTACTCTTTGCCTTCAAATAACTCTGGCGCAGCATAGGGAGGGCTTCCACACCACGTACGCAGAAGCTCTCCTTTACTGAAGAAATTACAAAACCCAAAATCTGCAAAACAGAACCGAATTATGTAGTGAGGAAAATGATTAAAACAAGGACATATTATCATGATTTTACAACATAACCTTTTGGGTCAAGGTACCTGCCTACCTCTTTTGAAAAACAACAACAACAAACATAAAGGAGACAATATTGTGATAAATGTCAAAAACTGATTAAAGCTGAAGAAAAATCGCTTCTTCAGAATTTTTTTAAAAAGATATCAGCTAAGAAGAGGACATTTCACACAACTGACTGAATAAAGCCAAAATCTACAAATGTGACATAATTCAACAGGGCTAAGGCCACAAACCTAATGTAAGCTAGGGCTCCATAATGAGATACCAGCTTCCAGTGTCACTTTCAATCCAGCATGAATTTGAGCCAATGGCTGATAGTGCCAGCATTTCTCCATTCTCAAAATTAGTAGATATCTTTCAGAGAATAAGACTAAATCCAGCTTGTCAGTCAAATCAAAATCGGACAAAGCATTAGTGTTAGATCCAATCTTTAATTCACTTACATCTGAATATAAAAGAGGACATAGTGTTTGTATGACTGGATACCAACAGCATAGGGATGACCAATAGACCTTTTTTGTATGAATTCTTAATTGCGGCTGTTTTGCAAAATTGAAATTGTAGACTGTTTGAAGTTGGTGCAAAATAGTTTTCAAATAAGAAATTTTGTTACTGGCGGTACGGGCAATTTGTCATGTGAGAGCATGAAAGTGGTATCTGCAATCTGCCCTAAGTTATATTTATGCAACACCTTGTCACAAGAATGTGAAAAATCCTTCAAAATGTCCCTGTCTTATGTCAGTGGCTTTTGAAAGGGTCTTTCAGGTGATGATGTCACCTGAAGAACAATTTCAAGAGCCACTAACCAAAGACTGGAGATTAGACAGTGTGCAATGCAAATTTATGACAAATGGCAGCTATTGGGATACAACATTCCTGCACTCACATGACGAATTGTGACCATAGGACTGAATACAAGAACTGAGAACTATAATGTTGTGACCTACCTGCTATTTTCACATTGTTATTAGCATCAAGGAGTAGATTCTCGGCTTTGAGATCCCGATGTACTACTTTCCTTGAGTGACAGTAATGGACGGCTGCGACAATTTGCTTGAACTTTGACCTTGCTTCTGTTTCGGTCATTCTACCATGTGCTATTAAGTGGTCTGAAAAGAAGATACATGATTTATATTAAAGATGAATTTACACTCAAAACACATCCATTTGATCTGATGCACTTCCAAATCAATTTTCCCACAAAAGCATTCACATTCAGGTGCTGACAGATCCAGTAGCAGCTCACAACTGTTTGATGGGTTCATTTATTTATTTTTTGACAAAAATGCACTGTTACAATAAATACAGGCCCTTAAAAATGTTTAAATTAGTTCTGGAATTTGGTGTTGAACTGTTATATGTTTTCATAATTTTATTTCATGTTTTATCTAAAAAATACTAATTTTACATCAAAATTCACAATTTTTAGATCAAAATACATAATTTTTAGCCTATTATTTGAGATTTTATTATTGGTGACGCCCTTACTGCGGGAGAAAAAGTAGTTCTCAACAGAAAAGCCAAAATTAAAATGTACATTGGAGTTGATTATCCAACTCCAACGGTTTTAGTATTTACAAACATTGATTTATATTCCATGACCTAAACAGAACATTTGGTTTGATTTTCATTTTAACATTGAGGTCAATGGGCGGATTAATCTTATTCGAAATCAATTCCGCCCCCACCCCTGATTATATGCATATTGCATAAATTAAATATTTAGTGTATGCATTAACATAAATAAAATCTGTTTTTGTTCTCCTTTACCAAAACTAAGGTTCATAAATTCTTAAATCCTGGAAACTTGATTTATAGAAATAGCGCCACCAATAATGTGCCTTTGGCTATTTGTATAAATGGCTATAATTTAATGGTGATCAATTAAACACCTATAAGCTGACGTTTAAACACAACAACTCAACCCGTCTCCTTTAAGAACGTACTGTTGTTGATATGTGATGAACCCACAGTTGATATTCAAATTGGTGTGTCACACACGACACGGCATTCATGGAAACATGTTTTCGTAGTACACATTTATAAATCGGCGCACTATTCATCGCTTGTTGGGAGCTTAATCTTGAGTATGTACAAGGCCTGATTCAAGGGAGCAGTTGAAAATGGTAAAGACCAAGCTTTAAAAAAAAAACCATTTTGCTTCACATACTGTTATTCTATGATAGATTTCTGCTAGGTGAGATATTACAGAATTTCATTTATTCTCAATACAGAAGTTCTCAGGAAGATTTTCTTTATTGAAAGGTATTCAAAATGTTACCCACTGAATCCACTAAACTCGCTGCACATACAGTGGTCACCCCAAGACTTGACTATTGTAATAGTTTATTGGCTGGAATTAACAGAGGTCTTCTTAAAAGACTTCAAAATATTCAACGGACTGCTGCCAGATTGATTACAAAGAAGAGAAAATATGATCCCATATCAGATGATCTTATCAAACTGCATTGGCTGCCGATTGAACAAAGGATTGACTTTAATGTCTTTACATATAAAGCCATCGTTTGTCAAGCACCTGACTACATCTCAGGCATGCTTCAATTGTGGACGGATTCAAGGCAACTCCGCTCCACATCTTCTGCCCCTCAACTCATCCAGCCAAGAACACAACATATCACCTTTGCCGGTCATGCTTTCTCATGCTATGCTCCTCGCAGCTATGGAATCAACTTCGAACTCAGATCAGAAATACTGGTTCAATTTTCATTTTCAAAAGACCTTTGGAATCGCATCTCTTTGAACTTGCCTATAGACAGTAGTTTTTATTTGCTTTGTGCCAAAGCGCCTTAGTACAATTGTATTGGCTTAATGTGCTACATAAATTCCATTATTGTATTGTATTGTTTTGTATTCAAACGAGTTGTCCATCACAAATCAACTCTGCATCCAATGTGACCATGCAGGTTTATCATGCTCCAGTAGCTAAAACAGCTCTTGCGCTATACACATGCGGATACATGGATGCATAATGTAGCTGGTGTGATGAACAATTTTGTAGTAAAGATTCAGACATTGCCTCTTCAGTCAATTTGAGTATAGATTTAGATGTGGTGTGTTTCAATACCTTATCTTTTCAGATTTGAATTCCAATTCTTTAACTCAATCCAATCAACACATTTGGTGGTGTACTGAGATCAATCTCACCTGATTATCACGCGTGGACAAAACAAATCCAGATTTACACAAAGATAATTGGCTATTTGTGAAATTTTGAATGTTAGGATTTCTTATCGTCTAAAATGTCCTATTTCTTGTATTTTAATTCGTACATTTAACTAACCCCGTTTTGATCTTCCATTAGAGATCATCACTAAACGTTAGTGAAATCAGCCCAATCTTAAAATTTAATCCCTTGTTTATCCAGGAGCAAAGCTTTGCTTAAGGTAATCCCACTCAAGCATGGGCCATAGATTCCGATAGGCAATTCACAATACAAATCTATAAGTCCAGCTTTTGAGTAGCGGAAAAAGTTTATTCCAACAACAAAAACCTTTTACAAACATGGATAGGAACAATTTACTGGAACATTTTCATTACAAAGGCAGAAATTTTATTGTCTTTTATTTCACCTCATAACACTGTTAAAAACAACAACTTTGAACTTCTGTAAAAACATTCAGGAGAGAGAACTTGTTGCAATCTACCAAACCAATGTAGAAATTTCAAGTAATGGACATGTGAAATTCTATTTAAGGTAATAAACAAGTTAATACTCAGCAAGTTGCAAGAATGCATAACTACGGAGCTACCCACATACTAAGCCTATTTTGCTCTAAATCTGTGTAAATGTTAACTCATCCCAACCAAGATCATAGAGGATCTTCTCTGCTCATACATACTGATAACACGGCAAATACTCTATGAATTTCAAATAAGCAGTTACATTACACGGCAGACTTGAAAGATGAATCGGGTAGCATATAGGTCAGGTGACGAAAATGAAATCAAACAAAACTTTTTTCATGAATTCCACTGAATTAGCTTCTATTGAAGGTCTTGAATTTGGAAATTATCTGATCTTAGCATGGTTCTACCCGGGATTTTACTGCCACTTGTAGGACTGTTTCCTTTTATGGAGCATATCCTGGATCACAGGTTGGTCACCACGATTTGTTTTGAGATGATCAAATATTGAAATCTGCCATTTGTTTTGGGTCACATTTTGTAAGTCAAACTTTAAAAAAGTTGCTTTTCATTAAAATAAAAAGATTTGCCACAGCAAAAAAATCTTGGTCAGTATTAAAGGAGCTTGGTCCGATTTTTAAAAATTTAGTTTTCAAAGTCCTATGAAAGGAGACCAATCAAATGATCTATGTTTCAAATTTCAGCTGAATCGGTCAAACCGTTTCGAATTATTGGCAATTTTGTATTTCAGAGCCACCCATATGTTACTGTGTAAAATTAATCATGGTTACCATAATTAGACACATTTATATATATATATATATCTCCAAGACGCAACATAACTCAGCCGTGAAATTTCACAAGGGTCATGAGAAAAATATGAGCAACATTTTGGCACCAAAATCTCAAAAAGTTTGAAAAAAATTTGAGGCAATCGGACTATGCTCCTTTAAAGTCAGCCACATACAAGAATACCTTAAGATGATTTTCAAGAACTTACCGAATATCTCGCCACCACTAGCATATTCTGTTACTAAGTACATGTTTCGTTCTGTCTCCATCACTTGGTATAACCTAATGATATGCGGATGTCGTAATAATTTCATCACCCGTACCTCGCGAACTATCTTTTGTAAATTTTCGTCGTCTAGTTGTGTTTTGTCAATTATTTTGATAGCGACCTGTAATAAAAAACAAAGAAAAATAAACTTAATTGGATTTTGAATATTCATAAGTCAGAATGACTATAATTTGAAGGGATTGTCCGTCATCCTGCTTCTGAAATTTCACTTTTTCCCACACACGGCAATTTTTTGGTGTTACAGACAGAAACAGCATACCCATACATACTTACCACTGTGATTGTTTTATCAAAAACAAAGAAATTAGTTGAAATAAGAGACCAAATTTTCCATCTTAATTTAGGGTTACTAGTAACCCGAAATTCCAGCTGAATTACACTGTTGCTTTGATTCAGCTTTATTTCAGGTCAAATTCAATCCATTTTGATTGAATACTGTATGGGCTCTATTTGAGGTGAAAAACTCAAAAATAAAAGAGAAACATATCTTTTAATTGTTCAAGAATGATTTTCTAAGGAGTATAAAAGTTGGGGAAGGGGCCAGTTGGAAGGGACACACAATGCGATACTGTGATTAAGACGGGGTTCATCAAACTCATTTTAAAAAACATTTTGATCTCCGACTTTAGATGTGTTTGCACTATTAAGTACACATTAATGATTTTGTAGATGTTTTTCAAATTTTGGAAAATCATGGTCACTTTTTTTAATTATTACTTTTTTCTTCATGTTTTTGACTATGGACGCAGAAATTAAACAATGCATTGGCCATATTACATAATGCAATCAGAGACCATTCCACAAATTAGTCACCTCCCGCATATCCTACACCATGCACACCACGCATACCGCACCTCAACTATGTCACAACTAATCACATGAAAATAACAATAATAATTTAAGTGTAATTAACATAATTAATTCTTGTAAAAAACAAAACACAATGTGGTCATTAAAGTTTGCGAGGGTCTTATAATGATAATATTTAACACTAATAGGGTTATTGTTACAATTGTTATTTACGCCTCCATTGCATGGGAACCAAACGATTCCCACGATCTCAGGATTAGAATTTTGTTTGCGAGATCAATTGGTTCCTGTAAAATTTCCCTTGTTTTTTCAGGAGTACTGTGAAAATGCACCTCTTTAAATGTAAAAGATGTTAAGTGTTAAATAAGGATTTTTTCAAGCATCTTAATTAGTTGAAGATTTTCCACCCATGCAAAATTGACATATGAAGGCAATACAATACATAATTTGTATGTTTTCATTTGTCAGCTGGGAGATATAACATATTCACGTTGTTATTATCTGCAGATGATACTTGATAGTCAAAAGGGAATTAACTAAATGAAAAATAATATGGATACAAAGAACTTTTGCGTAAATTTTCACATTTCAATGGCACTTTGGCATGAACCAAAACTGGTTCTTGCTTTTGGTTGTTTGTGCGAACCTCTGCGAGAACCGGTTCTCGCCAAAAATTCTAAGCCTGGATCTAAATCTGAACGTTATCAAATCTATGTATACCTCAATCAGTCTTGTAATATCATCTTTTCTTTGGGAGCATCAAATAAGAAAATTATTGTATAGACATCATATATGTAAACTAAGAGTCAAATGATCATTTTGAAAAATGCAACTGATATGTAAACCCTTTTTACATACAAAAGTGGCAAAGAAGAAAAAAGAGTTTGTGGCTGCGTACCACTGCCACCTGCATACCCAACTTTCCGAAAGTACCCGGGGACCTCTTTCATTGCGAGGTGGACAACATGCTCATGGTCTTTCATAATAGATCTTAAACAAGTAATTATTATTCGATCATTTAATACCTTAAGTATTTTGCCATGATTCCATCTTGCCATAAACAAGTATATTCAAATAAAATCTGAAACCATACCTTTTTCAAGTAAGGCTTCGTTAATGTTTTTTTAAATATTTTCTTGCTTTCTTGGCTATATTTTGATGGTTTAAGTGATCACTAGACTCTAGTCTTTTACATTTATAAACTAAGCTAAAAAACATAATTTTGATAGGTGATCATGAATATGAAAAGTGGATCATGAATTACCCCTTTAATTATACTAAATCAACATAAACCATGCACCTTCTCTCTGCTCTTGTACCAGTTAGTGATGTCTACACTAGGGCCTAGTCTACACAACGACAAGCACATCCCAACTGACAGTAAAATCATTCAGTCATAATCCTATCAAGAATATTCAATGTGGCAACACTGAAATCAAAAGGTCACTCCAGGACAGCTTGCTAGCTTGCTGCACACCAGCTTAGCATAATATTCACCGGTAGTTTCACATAACAACAAGTGAGAAGTCATTGCCTTGTCTTGATATGTGTTGGTGGTGTGCAAACCTAACACCTGTGACAATCCAAACAAGGATGCAGCGTGACAGCGTTGTAAAGCATCAAAGAATCACATCTTTCAAACATTCATATTTCAGCTTCGAAAATACAAAAATTCATTTTTAAAAATCCATATTATATGCATTAATTGTCTAAATACAAGAAGAGTTCTTTGGTTAAACATATCCCTAATTTTAACTCAATTACAATTACATCATAAACAACCAACTACTGCAAGGCAGGTAGGTGATTAGGATACAGGAGGATCTGGGTCCGAATCACCGTCAAATCCTTATGTAGAGGGATTTTTGATATAGACATTTCAAAGGACAATTTTCAACCTGAAGTAAAGTTTTTTGGCCGGAAGTGCATAAAGCGTACCTATTCTGTTGGACGCACTGATGTCATAGACTAGAATCCTGTCCTCTGATTGGTCAATTGTTACTCCCTGGTGTGACACATTGCATTGGAGGTGAATGACAAAGTCTACAAAATTTATCTTTTCAGCTAAATTAATTTTTGTATCAACCCGTTTCTTTGATATATTGTGCAAAAATGTGTCTTCTAACTTTATTGTAAGAAACTATTAATGAATCAGAGTAGAAACATAAAATATTTTGCAAATAATGGTTCACTCCATAGATATTGCACAGTAAGTTTCACTCCAGTAACAATGAATGAGTATGCCAAATTCACCAACTGCGTCCGACAGAATAAGGTCACCAACACACCAGTGTTGCAGTACCCCATCGTACATTGAACTCTGTTTCTTAAAAATTGATTTGCGGCTAATTTTTATTACTGGATATTCAGTGGACTGCTTGGGATTTTGATCTTAAAATGACAAAAGAGAGTGAGACATATTATAAAATGTGAGATTATAGAAAATTAAAATATGGCATATTCTCCAATATTTAAAGTGATCAACTTTGCCATTTTCGTATCGCTGACATATATGTATCTTGTTTAAATTTGTTAAGCCCATTTTAAATGATTGTAGTTGTTTAGTTTGTACATGAGAGTCACATTAGTAACATCGTGTTAAATTAGCAGTTGAAACATGCTGGGAAATAACAAAAAAATACTACTTAACCCTAACCGGCAAAAATCATACAAAACCATACACAGCCTAAGTCCAAATATGTCACGATCAATCATTACGCAATCACCCCAGTCTATATCTAAACACGGAATAGCTAGCCTGCCTGAGTTCCCCCCGTAGCACGAAGCCCACACTCACACTCTGAAACCAGAGGTTGCAGGTTTGCGCCGGGCCCGGCGCGCGCGATTTTTGTACTTAGTTTATTTTACCCCTTCCCAGTGAAAAGGCTAAAAACGGTGTGTACTGTTAGGGTTAAGGGATAAAACATGTTAGGATTATAGAGACACATCCTCATTAACCTTAACCGGCAAAAATCATACAAAACCATGCACAGCCTAAGTCCAAATACGTCACGATCAATCATTACGCAATCACCCCAGTCTATATCTAAACACGGAATGGCTAGCCTGCCTGAGTTTCCCCCGTAGCACAAAGCCCACACTCTCGCCTCTGAAACCAGATGTCGTGGGTTCGTGCCCCGGGCCCGGCTCGCGCGCTGCGCGTGATTTGTTTGTACTTAGTTTATTTTACCCCTTCCCCGTGAAAAGGCTAAAAACGGTGTGTACTGTTAAGGTTAATGGAAAAATGCATTACCCCTGTTTTACACATGTATGTCTCCAGCAATGTTGCGTTCTATACAGTGTACCCCTACTCTTTTCACAAGCGTGCAGGTCACATACAATTGGCCTGTTCAAATTTGTGGTAAGTTATCTCATTAACAGAAAAAGGATTAAGTTTATAAATGGTTTACAGATTGTAATTGATAAAAGAAGTATCGTATTAATCTTACTGTACAAAAGAGGCCTGTCAATCAAAGTATGGGATAGGCTATTGTCTTTGACAAAAGCAAAAATCCCTGGCCATTTTAGTTTTGCTTTTTCTTGTGTAAACACAAAAGGATTGTTACGGATTACAATTTCTCAAGTGGGGCCTTACCTATACTTATTGAGTCCAGTCAATAGAATAAGTAATGGGTTTACAAAATATTTTACAACAGATTACAAAAAAAAAATTGTTATGCACGGACACAACATTTTAACAGTGGCGTGCCCAAAGGGGGGGCCGGGGGGCACGTGCCCCCCCCCCCCCCAGTCGGGGGAAAAGTTCCATTCGGGTAAATTTATCGGGGATCTGGACAACCCACGAACGAAGCCCTCTTCCTGAGTCCCTACTCCGGTGTCTAAAATCACCGACTCGGCTTAGAATCTGTTGATTGTTGTTCACGAATATGACGATTATTAGCAAAATAGCGAATGTTCAATTTTTTTTCGCGCAAAAATACATTACTTTTTCATAGACTGTTTTTGCTGTGTAGATTTGTTGGCCTTAGTTGGTTAATTACCCCCGGTTTCCCCATCGTTTTGAAGATTCTGGAGGGATAGCCACTGGAAACTGCCCAAACCAATGTAAGGAGAGAAACTTTAAGCAAAACAATGATATCTTTTTCATTTATTTCACTGGTAGCACCTTGAAGACATAGCCGGAAGGTAGACAAATTCTGCGTCCCCTATCCCCCAACTTTCAGTCACTGACGAAATTATCAACACTCATATTTAAGTTTCCACTTTTTAGATATTCAAACGTAAAATGTTAAAAAATTGTGCTCGCTTCGCGCGTCTATCATGATTTTATCTACATTTTAAACTAAAAATAGCAAATTTGATTCAAAATTTTGCACGCTTCACGCGATTGTTAATATTCTATAAAATTTGCTTCGCGCGTTTATCGAGATTTTATCTCTATTTTAGCTGTAAGTAGCAAATTTGTTTCAAATTGTGCGCGCTTCGCGCGTTTGTTAATATTTTTTGCGTATTTTTGTATTTTAAACATCCAATCATCCATGGTGTCATTCGGGGGAAACTATAATCTTGTGCCCCCCCCCCAGTCAAAAAATCCTGTGTACGCCACTGCATTTTAACAGGCCTAATGTGTACTTTTCAACAGCCTGCTAAAATGCTCTAATTAAAAAATATAAAACTTTGTAACATCGGGTCATTATTTTATTACAAGAGCTTTTTGATTGTATGTCGCCAATAATGCCAACAGATACGTTATCATTTTTCAAATGGTCAAGAAAGTGTAAAAAAATGAGGTAGATGGATGTTGCCAAATGTGTTCAATCAGGTTGATTTTGGTGTTATATAATAAATTTGGAAAACAAAAATGTATAATTTT
>JXSR01S006270.1:30143-42682 GCA_000969725.1 Ophiothrix spiculata
ACCCCCTGCGTGGGCACCCATTACTCAAAATAATGCACGCCCATCCATTATGAGACGATAGATGACAGGCAAAACAATAAATCTTATCTTTTATTCTCTAAATAATAATTATATCCAGACTTAAAATTGATAAGATACTCTAATTCTGAACAACTTTTGGCTGGTGATACCAAATACTTCCTGGCAGAAAGAGTAAAATTTCCATTTGAAATCGGCTGTGTAAACTTCAAATCACCTCAAGGCACATCACACTCAAAGTGCCTCTATAGTGCCAACCCTAATTACAAGTTTGAGTTTGTACACAATCAGTTTGCGTTAATGTTAACTTAACATTGTAGGTATTGTTTTAAGGAGGCATTTTTTCTCTTGGTCATTTTAGGAAAGTGTAAAATGTGCTTCGGGAATTTTCATGAAGTCTTATTTTGAAAAGATATATTGCTCTGTGTACCAATTCAAACCAATTTATTAGGGTCACTTCTTAGAATCATTTTTTCAAATGTTTGATTTTTGACTTACCTTTTGCAATATTGCCAAAATTAGGCTCAAAGCTCTAAATGATTTTTTGTCATCTGTGGCCATTTTTTAGCCTATTTTTGGTAATATTTCAAAAGTAAGTCCAAAATCACAAATTTGAGAAATGTGTTTATAGAAGTATAAGGGGAGGTTCAACTTTTATTATGCAAAATTTCATTGGTCGAAAATCGTATATTTTGGTCCAAAACTGACCTAACATCATCTTCTACATGGCAATGCACATCTGGAAACGTATACTTTTATGCAGATTTAATTTTTGGTTACCGAGTTACAAATAATAAATTTCTGAAAAGGAGGGGTTACTGTGCCCTTCAGGTCGCACAACTGTAAATCGTTGCACGTTGTGACACAAGTGGCAAATTTGCTGGTTTTTTAAACTAAGAAAGTGGAATAGGCCTTAATGTAATGTTTATATATAAGCAATATGGGACTCTATTTTGTTTTTATTTTATGCTAATTATTTAGCTAGAAAGTATTCTTGAATCCCTTTACACTTGAATGTTTTGAAAAATCAGCACCACAGGACATTCTCTAATGGAATTATAAATTGAACAATTCGGTATGTATATATATAAAATATATATGAAATACTCGATCAAACCATGATTATGATGGGCTGTCAAACGCAAAACAAAATAATGGCTGATTGATCGAAAAAACAAGCCAGGCAACATATTGTTTACTTGACAATTTCTGAGCAGTTATTCCAAGAGCTACAAATTACAGTTTATTCTAGAATGATCAAATCTTTAATAAGGAAGGTACAAACCTGTTTTGTGACCCCATCTTTACATGTAAAAGAAAAGGAGCAGTAATTAGGATAATGCACCCTAAGGTCAAACATGTTTCGGCCACATTTGTATATCAACCTTTTACAAAGCAAGTATGGGATTTGAAAAATCTTGAATAGAATATTATTAAGCATATGCCACAGAAAATGAAACTTTTTTGACTTCAAAGCAAGAAATCAGCTTTTTTATTTGACTATATAAACAGATTTTTCAGTCATACATTTGTTACTTGGTAAGTGAGAAGTATTTCTAAAACAGAATTTGTGTAAGTTTTTCTATCCCTGCATGAATGAGCACATGTTTTACTTTAAAAAGATCACAAATGTACAAAATGTTACACCCAAATGTCACAAATGTTGCGTAACAAAACAAAGCATAAAAACAAATTCTGACAATAGAATTTCCTACCACTTCATGAAATTATTTGTAAATATGCTCCCCATCATCTGTGTAAAGCGCAATATAAAATTCGCTAACACGTCAGAGAATTTTTACTTTCAATCATTTAGTGCGAAAACACATTTCCGTGTGATGTCACAAATGTTACTGAACAATACATGAACCTTATTAGGATTGTGGCAACTAATTTAATTTTCAAACAAGTTACCACTATAATTCTCAACAACAAACACTTTTATGAATGTTTATGCTCGGTTATTATATCCAGACTTAAAATTGATAAGATACTCTAATTCTGAACAACTTTTGGCTGGTGATACCAAATACTTCCTGGCAGAAAGAGTAAAATTTCCATTTGAAATCGACTGTGTAAACTTCAAATCACCTCAAGGCACATCACACTCAAAGTGCCTCTATAGTGCCAACCCTAATTACAAGTTTGAGTTTGTACACAATCAGTTTGCGTTAATGTTAACTTAACATTGTAGGTATTGTTTTAAGGAGGCATTTGTTCTCTTGGTAATTTTTGGAAAGTGTAAAATGTGCTTCGGGAATTTTCATGAAGTCTTATTTTGAAAAGGTCTATTGCTCTGGGTACCTATGTGAGTTCAAACCAATTTACTAGGGTAACTTCTTAGAATCATTTTTCAAATGTTTGATTTTTGACTTACCTTTTGAAATATTGCCAAAACTAGGTTCAAAGCTCTAAATGATTTTTTGTCATCTGTGGCCATTTTTTAGCCTATTTTTGGTAATATTTCAAAAGTAAGTCAAAATCACAAATTTGAGAAATGTGTTTATAGAAGTATAAGGGGAGGTCCAACTTTTATTATGCAAAATTTCATTGGTCGAAAATCATATATTTTGATCCAAAACTGATCTAACATCATCTTCTACATGGAAATGCACATCTGGAAATGTATACTTTTATACAGATTTAATTTTTGGTTACCGAGTTACAAATAATATATTTCTGAAAATGAGGGGTTAACTGTGCCCTTAACTGTAAATCGTTGCACGTTGTGACACTAGTTGCAAATTTGCTGGGTTTTTAAACTAAGATAGTGGAATAGGCCTTAATGTAAAGTATACAAGTAATACGGGACTCAATTTTGTTTTTATTTTATGATAATTATTTAGCTAGAAAGTATTCTTGAATGTGTTGAAAAATCAGCACCACAGGACATTCTCTGATGGAATTATAAATTGAACAATTCGGTATGTATATATAAAATATATATGAAATACTCGATCAAACCACGCTATTTTATGACGGGCCGTCAAACGCAAAACAAAATAATGGCTGATTGATCGCAAAAACAAGCCAGGCAACATATTGTTTACTTGACAATTTCTGAGAGGTTATTCCAAGAGCTACAAATTACAGTTTATTCTAGAATGATCAAATCTTTAATAAGGAAGATACAAACCTGTTTTGTGACCCCATCTTTACATGTAAAAGAATATGAGCAGTAATTAGGATAATACACCCTTAAGGTCAAACATGTTTTGGCTACATGTGTATATCAACCTTTTACAAAGCAAGTATGGGATTTGAAAAATCTTGAATAGAATATTATTAGGCTCATTCCACAGAAAATGAAACTTTTTGACTTCAAAGCAAGAAATCAGCTTTTTTATTTGACTATATAAACAGATTTTTCAGTCATACATTTGTTACTTGCAGTGAGAAGTATTTCCAAAACAGAATTTGTGTAAGTTTTTCTATCCCTGCATGAATGAGCACATGTTTTACTTCAAAAATATCACAAACGTACAAAACGTTACACCCAAATGTCACAAATGTTACTAAGCAAAACAAAGCATAAAAA
The DNA here is from genome assembly GCA_000969725.1 of Ophiothrix spiculata. Classification (NCBI taxonomy): domain Eukaryota; kingdom Metazoa; phylum Echinodermata; class Ophiuroidea; order Amphilepidida; family Ophiotrichidae; genus Ophiothrix; species Ophiothrix spiculata. Next base: position 33,700 of record JXSR01S006270.1, read on the forward strand.
GAAATCCTGACAATAGAATTTCCTACCACTTCATGAAATTATTTGTAAATATGCCACCCATCATCTGTGTAAAGCGCAATATAAAATTCGCTAACACGTCAGAGAATTTTTACTTTCAAGTCATTTAGTGCAAAAACACATTTCCGTGTGATGTCATTAGGATTATAGAGATTATAGCTAGGATTATAGACTCACTATTTGATATTGACGATCATGATCATCATTTTCATGTTACTTGACCCTAGATCATAGCACCAAGCTTCTGAATTTGAACATATCTTATATTTATCACTTGCAAAAACTACACTTTAAAATGTGTGTGATTAAATTTATAATAACGGTACTGGAAGAAATTAATGATGTGAAAATATTTTCAGGGTTAACGACCATGCCAATCCAACACATCAAAAGAGAAGACCTCCATTTGTTAAATCGAATTGGCAGTGGAGGATTTTCTACTGTGTACAAAGGAAGACTCCATGGATATGGCCAGGAAGTAGCAGCTAAAAGACTAAATGAACCTGACGACCACGAGGTAGAAGTTCTTGCAACTCTAGATCACCCACACATTGTCAAGCTTTTTGGAATAGTAGAGGATAAATTGGACTACTATTTGGTGTTGGAACTTTGCAACGGTGGTACACTTCGATCTTTTCTTGATCAGAAGAGAGCTGAAAATAAACTTCTTCCATTGTATCAGATATATAACTATGCCATACAAGCAATATATCCTATTAAATATTTACAAGCAAAAAATCTTGTCCACAAAGACATCAAATCCCTTAACTATTTGATAGCAGATTTTAATATCCTAAAGCTTGCTGATTTTGGTATCACAAAGAACATTGAAAGTACGATACAAAATGCAACACAGCGAGGAACACCAGCTTACAGTAGCCCAGAATTCCTGAAGGACTTAATCCTTTCTCCCTCGTATGATATCTCTGCATACGGAGTTGTCCTCTGGGAATTGTGTACAACATTAGTCCCATTTGAAGGATCCAGTGCTGATCACATCATATGGAGAATATGCCATGACAATGAGAGACCAGAGATCCCCAAGAACTGTCCTGAACCCTTTGCTCATTTGATGACTGAATGCTGGGATGTAAATTGGAAAAAACGACCAAAAGCAGATGAAATACTGCAACTTGTAAGTACTGTAAGGTTCTTATTACAATTTTTTCCTCATAATATATTTTTTGGCATGATTTAGTATTGAAGAAGATCTGTTCTGATGCTAAATAACTCCCTTGCATGATGGAAGTTTGTACACCTTTTTCACAACACAAAAGTTGAAAACATACCTCAGAATTTTCAAATAATATCCTTCATTTTTCAGCAGTGAGATGAGACTGACTCAGATCGTGACCTATGGGTACTTGACCTAAGAACAGTCTTGTGGACTCCTGGAAATTTGTGTCGGCCCGTCTCGGTTTAACGTCGGTAGGTGCAGTCGGATGTAAGCTGCTTCCTTGCCACCCCTTTCAAAGTATCTGGGATCCTGTCAAGTCGAGAATCTTGACACTGTCAAGATCCACTTTATGTCCCGGAGACTCAATGTTAATATGATTTGAGACTTCTGAAGAGGCGTTCCTCACTCTCATGTGTTCATTAAATTGAGTTTTTAGAGCATGCTCAGTTTCTCCATTGTATGACTCATTGCAGCAGCCCTGATTGTCTAAGCCATTACAATGAATGCTGTATACAACACCAGTAGTATCTTCCTTTTTAGTCATGTCCTTGGGTGAGACTATCAATTGTTCTTGTGGGTTTAAATAACAATTTATTCTGTAGCTGTTGTAGATCCTCCTCAAGGGTTCAGATACTCCTTTAATGTAAGGAATAGCTACTGAGCCCTTAGTCTTTGGTCTAGAATCAGATTTAGATTCCAGGGGTCTACGAGACTGTTCTCAGGTCAAGTACCCAAAGGTCCCGATCTGAGTCAGTCTCATCTCGCTGATGAAAAACGAAGGATCTCGTTTGAAAATTATGAGGTATGTTTTCAACTTTTATGTTGTGAAAAAGGTTTAAAAACTTCCATTATGTTATACCAGCTTAAAATTTCAGCTTATTTTGCCTAAAACTTTACGGGACAGTAATTTCTAGACAGTAAAAGTAGTAAAACATCGTCCCAATATTTTGATATTTGACCCGCCAGCGTCCCGCTTTTTTGAGCCAGGGCGGGCAAGTGCCCCCCTGGAAAAAACGCTGCGTCAACCCGTCCCCTTTCAACGCGTACTATCCACATATTGATATAAATTTGTAATTTCTATTTCCAAACTTTATATTATGCTTTACAGCTATTATTAGCAGAGACTCAGCTACCATCAGCACAGCAGGAGCTATCATTATCAGAGAAGCAGGTACAATTAGTAGTGAAGCAACAGACATTTATTGCTGGTCCATGGAGTTGTGAAAAGGAGTTTGATAAAGACATATTTGGCCAGAATAAAAGTCTTGGGGGTGTTGCAGTCAATCCAGCTAATCATGACATTGCTGTTATGGACAGTTTTGATAAAAAGTTAGTTGTTCTTAGCAGTACAGGAGAGTTGAAATTCAACATTAACACTACTGATGATGCTAATGTTGAAGCTGATGAAAGTCTGCTATCTGGTTTTGCATCAATGTTATCAGTTCGCGATTTGGTTTTTGATGTTAGCTCTGAAGGAAATTATTACATCACAAATGATACGCCATTTGTCTACTGCTACGATCAGCTAGGTAGCTACATGGGTATATGGGTTGCTGTATGCCCTGACAACACCACTCCATTGGATAGCAGCTGTAAACCAAAGGCCATACTAAAAGGGATAGCAATAGATCACACACATAACATGTTGCTTGTAGGAGTGACAAGTCACAACTACATCAGCAAGCATCGACTGAATGGATTTCATGTCAATACATTCAGAGTCAACACAAAACCAAATTTCCTCGCTGTGACATCACATGGAACAATTGTAGTAAGTAATACATCAGGTGTCCAGATAGTAGACCAGGCAAGTCAAGTACTTCATACCCTCAAGCCTCCAGCTAGGGAGCTGAATCTACGATTGCCAATGGGTATGTCTTTCAGTCGGGATGTGACAATATGGCGGCCATTGGGTGTTTGCTGTCACGAGGAAATCATATTCGTCTGCAATCACATGTCAAAGGATATTATCTGTTTCTCTTTTCATGGAGTCTACCTAGGGACTGTTGAACTTGATATCAGTACTGCTCCTATTTGTATAAACTTTGTCCCAAAGCAGAAGAAATTTCTGGTATCTTCACTCAAAGAAGGAGTGCGTATGTATTCATGCCCACACTAAATCATGACTCAATAATAACTAATGGCATATTTTATAGCTGTGTGTCCATATTCATAAAACTCTAGTTGACAACAACATGTAATGCACTTAACTTGATTAGATGTAGTTGTCAACTGTTCCTTATTCATAAAACCTTACTAATTTGAAGGTCACTCTAAGTGATTGCTATATTCATCCAGAGCTCATCTATATCACTAGTTGACAACTAAGTTGGGTATATGTACAGTTTGCTCTGTATCATCATTGGGATATCAACACATCGCTATGAGATTCTTGTAATTGTATTATTATAAGCCAAATCTATTAAACTAAATTTGTGTCTGGAGATGGGGATTTAATTTTAGCTTTAAAAAACATTATATTTATTTTCAGCTTTTTCGGTCATTTTTACACCATTTTCAGGCTTCCCTTCACTTCAGGATTTTATTAATTGTTCTGTCACTTACATCTGTGAACTAAATTTGGTGAAATGTTCTTTGAAAGTTTTTTTGAATAAGAATTTAGTTGCAAACTCCATAGCTGGAGACTAGGGTTTTTCGTTTCAAATTAGGGTCTAGTTGATTGCTAGCTAGTATGATTTTATGAATATGGGCCCTGGACATAAATAATATACTGTAGGAAAGAAATATGTATGGCACATCATGGTTTACTTCCAATTATAACATGGTCTTTATCAAAAAACCAGCAGACCTGGGGCCTATTTCACTAAGATCGATAACATTATGATGCAAATGTCGAGTGCGATGAATTTTGAGTTTCACTAAGATCATTGCATGGTATGGTGAATTTAAATTTTATATTCATGAATGAGGTCATTGTACCTTTCTTTATCCTTTTCTTTATCAAATATCATGGTATGGCTCCCAGCTACCTATCTGCCCTTTTGCACCTTCAAAATGTTGATAGTGCTGAATACAGGCAAAGACTTTGCTCCTCCTCAGACCATACCGGGCTTAATGTTTCCAGATCTTTAAAACGTGCCGGTGTTGCTAGCTTTTCTATCGCGGCAGCTCGGCTTTGGAATGATCTCCCAATGTGTGTGCGTGAAGTTAAGTCTTTGCCTGTGTTAAAGCGGCAGCTGAAAACTCAGTTATTTCCTTAATTATTTTTGCTGCTCTCATGTTTTGTTTATGTATTTTGTTTCTGTAATAATAATAATAACATATGAGGCACTCTTTTCAAAGTGCAATGAATATCCTATACCTATACTGCTCACAGACGATCGTAACTCCATCGCAAAAATGTTAATTCATTCCAAGCTTTGCGTAAGAAATGAAAATGAGATTTGCAGATGATCGTCTCCGCTAATTTTTTATTTTATTTTTCATTTGTTTATTCGAAATATTTGAAACTTGGAATTGGTTACAGGACCAAATACGTCACTAGTCGCCTATCACATGACCAATTCCAATTGATGATTGATCAAGACCTGCTGTTGAATCGTCTCCAAGATAAATTTGACATTCATGATACAGTTCTTCTTACATGGTTCAAGTCCTGTTTGATTGAGAGCTGTCAATTTGTTATGAAAAATGATGCTATTTCTAACAAGCATATGTTACATTTTGGTGTTCCACAAGGGTCTGTTTATTATACCATGCACATTATATCAAGTCCAATTAATCACTGCTTAGTCTTCAAAGAATAACATGTGATGGCTCATCCCGTAAGGGGGACTTTGCAGATGATATCAATTTTGATTTTATTTTTTCATCTGTTACAGTATTTTTTTAAGGTTTTAAATGTCTTTTTTTTCTCCTTTTAAATGTCAACTTACTTGTTGAAATTGGTCGAGGCAATCAAATTTTACAACAGAAAATCTGCTGGAAATTCTTATTATTTTGTTTATTTTTTGCTGCCTATTTCCATCAGTTTCTCGAAAAGTGTTCTGTCGCAAAGTCCCCCTTTTTGGGGTGAGTCATCACATATACAGACGATACTCAGATTTATGTTATTTTCAAACCGTCTGATGCACTTTCTGTAAAAATGTTGTGTAAAATGTACTGTAATGTCAAAACATGGATGATACAAAATAAACTGAAACTTTATGACACAAAAACTGAGCATATCCATATGACATTCAAATTTATTAAAACTATGTTTTTCCACCTATGATTATTATGAGTTCATCTGTTGATGTACAGGGTCATCCTGACACTATTTATGTTTGAATTTTGAAGTTAATCACATTTATAGTGGGATATTGTGTTAAATACAGGTTGTAACAGGAAAGAATTATACAATTTTTGTCGGCAATGTTATGAAGAAAATCAAATCATTGAAATCACATGTTTTTCGTTATTAGAAAGGTTATTTCATTGGCTACTAAAAGCACTTTCGAGTGATCTCATTTGATGATCAACTGCAAAAAGTTATGTCCATATGTAAAGACTGATAAAAACTGCTTGGGTCAATTTCACCATTTTTGTTTATATATCTTCATGATTTGATCAGGATTACCAATGCAGAGAGATAAAATGACAAAAGGCACACTTAATATGAAAGGGTTATTTCTACAAATGTAGGAAAAAAGTTATGCAAATGCAAGTTAAAATATTGTTCATATCCCTTAGTAAACATAAGTTATTGTCTTAAATTACAGTCGGCATCTTTGGTAGATAGCAATAAGTTTGGTAATATCCATTTTGCAGTGTTTTACACAGTTCAATTTGAAGGGTGCTCTGGCAAAATGAGATGAAAGTTGCATATTTCAAAATTGAGTTATGATATATTTTAATCCGCTTTAATATTAGCTTTTGAATGATATGTAATATGTCACTTTCTTTCTCCATTTGTCATTTAGAGATCAAAATACAAAGTGGGTAAATCGTAAAAAAATTCAGAAATATTACACCTGTTAGGAGAAAGTTAAAAACATAAGCTTATAGGATACTATTTCAGGTAAAAACGATTAAATTTTCAAGTTTATAGCTCCTAACATTTTTGTGTACCATCCATTTTAATGACGGCCGGTATTTTTTTCACACGTCAGTAAAATTAAGGGGTAGGGGTAACATTTTTATTGATTTTTAAATGTTCCTGTACAAGAAATAGTATAAATTAGATATCAGTTTGATGCTTATTAAATTTCCAATAAAATGGTAGGTAAATCAAGCCTGTAGGCCTTTCCTATCAGTAGATATGCCTACCTAAAACCAGGAATTGATCGAAAAGTGTGAATTTTCTATCCTTGTTTGTCACTTGAGGCATGCTTTTTAAACAGCTATTGCACAAAAGTTATGGAAGAAACAACAGAACAAATAGTTATATTTTAAAGTCCTGGCCACCATCTATCATTTAAACATTAATAATGGTCATGAATATTAATGTATACAGGGTGTCCTAGAAAAAATATTAAACTCGGAAAGTGCAACTAAACACAGGAACGTTTTTTAAAGGAGATTTCATGAATAATTTGCTTCCTATTTGAGCTATGGAAAATCCAATCCCAAAATTGAATTTCAAACCATTTATCAGCTTGATCGTAATTTTGTTAGTGCATGCTTTATTTAAACCAGCTAATAGCATTGCAAGATGCAGTTCATCTTTTAAATGTTTTCTTTGTTACTTGTTGAATGAAAACAGATACGTAGCCTTCATGAAGTTGCCGTTTATTATCGAAGAGAGATTTCCTGTTGGGCTACCTTAACACATGGATGTACCAATTCAGGCCCTTCAAAATTTACGCTGTTTTATTTATTCTCAGCCTAGTTTTGGACGATTTTACTCCATTTTCAGGCCTTTCTTTCACGTCTTCAGGTCGTTGAACGTTGTGTCACTTACATCCCTGCTTAACAGCAAAGTCTTCAAAATTCCACCAAATGGCACCAAGAGACATCAAGAAGTTAACTCTACCAAAAGTTGTACAAGGGCATAAAATGCACAATTCATAAAATTGGTCGTAATTACTCAACCAGGTTAACAACATAGGAATATTTGGTATTGTTGTAAAGAGGACTTTCTGGTGCATTAATCTAGCAAAACAGTACTCCAAATCATTCAACCGTTTCCTTTTTTCTAGGACACCCTGTATAGTGGATTTTATATGTCTAAAAATTGGGATTTCAAAATTTTTGTCATGCAAAAACAGTCATTTTTGGGCAAAATTGGTCCAAAATTCAAATTTCCTGGCTAAAGAACACATTGAAAATACAGGATTGAAGCTTAAATATTCATAATCTACAGACATTTTTACCCTAGATATGACTTATTAAACAATTCTCAATGCTTATTTTCTACCCTAAATATTTTACACTTGTGGCAGTGAAACCGGGGTCAAATCTCCAACCATGTCATATTGCTATGTACTGAAACTGAGTAATGTTGCAATGAAGTGAATCAAATTATTTATTAGAGACCTTTTGGTATAGCTTATGTCGTGATTCAAGCAAAGTATGTGCCTGGGATTTTCCAGCCTTATTTTTTATGAACATTATGAAATTTATCTGCTGATATATAACTATTGATTATTACCAAACTGCATATATCGTATAGTGTAATGGACCAGCTGCTGCAGTAAACCAGACTTTAACGCCAACATTTCGCCTGTACTGGGGGCACTCAAATATAATGTTGCAGGCATTAGATGACCAAGAAAAAGGTGAATTAGTTGTTTATGAGGTTGTTGTGTTTTCCAACTTGCAGATTTATTAATGTCAGCTCACAACACCCAACTCGCAGAGATAAGAACTCACAGTTTTCAATTTGCAAATTCCAACTGGAAATATTCAAGTCACAAATTAAAACTTGCAAAACCAACTCACAGAATCCAACTTGCAATTTTTAACGTGCTACTCACATTTATACTTGCAATTAACTCTCAACTTGCAACTCACAAAATACCTTGAACCTGTAAAAATTGAAACGCACTATAATAGATCCCCATTTTCAGCGTGACTCAGTTCTTTAGATCCCCTTTTTTAGGAAAAAGCACACAATTTCAGCTCTAACTGCAAAAATTGCTCAAGAAATGCAAACAAGTTTAGCTCAGGAGACTATTTCAGTTCACTAGACCCTGAAAAATCAGTTTTAAAGGTCCATTTTTTATAGAAAATAGTTCACTTGACCCCCATTTTGGCGCTTTGCTCCTGACATACCTACCGCTTTCAAAGTTGAGTACCGGTACTCCCCCCTCCCCGGGACTTTACCATGTTTACAAGGGGATTTTTTTCTGAGGAATTAACCATCGCCATTTTAACATGGAAGTATCACAACCCATCAATAAGGTATGTAAACTATACTATTTTCTTTGTTTTAGTTCTTGATCCAATGCAATTCATGTATTTAAATGATAGCCAACTTTTTTTTCCCTATATGTTGATATAAATTTACGTATTTAAATGACAGCCAACTGTTTAGATATATGTGTTGTTTTTTCCAATATTTACATTATCATGTCATACTGCGGCCCCCGGCTCAGACCATGCAGACGCCAACATAATGCTTCATGATGATATATTTAACTGATAACTAAAGATAAAGAATTATTGTCATGTATGTTATGAAGCAATTGATATAGAACATAAAGATTTTATTTTTAATACTTTTTAGCAACTATTATGTGAAACTTAATTATTTGTTTTTGTTGATTAATTAATTATTTAATTAAAGAAACTTTAGTTATTGAGATCTTTGATATTTTCTGAGTGAATTTTATTTTGCAATCAGTG
>JXSR01S006271.1:13754-25959 GCA_000969725.1 Ophiothrix spiculata
AATAGAAAAGTGTGTTTTTATGTTACAAGCTTTTCTTGTAAAGATATATAGCTTTTTTGAGAGCTTAGCTTTCCTTTTCACCCGATGAAGAACATATGCTCTGACAAAATGAGCAGAAAGTTGCTAATTTCAACATTGAGTTTATGGCATATTTTGATACTCTATAATCTTAGCTTTCGAATGATATATAATATGTCACACTTTCTTTCTCCATTTTCCATTTAGAGATCAAAGGCAGAACACTGAAAATCTGGCAATAAAACATTTGTAAAACTCAATTTAAAAAATACTTATTACTATATAGACGTGGTCAATGTATTCCCACACTACAGTTGAGCGAAACACCTTTTTCAGTCCAGTGTATTTTCGACCAAAGTTCAAAAAATGTATGTATGTTTTAATATTTTCAAACTACATAGTAAAAATATGAAATCCTGCAAATTTCACGATTATTGGAAAATCAGAAGTAATTAAAAAAAAATAATGAAAATCGCATATCGTCATGTTTTACCTGACATGAAATCAGTGGCGACACTTGGTCAACCAGATCTACGCCCGAGGACGGTTATAATAAATGTTGGGAATTGAGACTCTGTCATTAAAAGTGAATGCTACTCATTTGCATTGACACAACATGGAACACCTGTTGTGAGTAATCAGTGAACTACAATTATCATGCCTCATTTTCTTCGCTGTGTGGTTTTTGCAGTGAAACGAAACCGTTACGTGCTAGGCAAAAATCTTCCCCTATTTAAAAGCGTTGAGTTTTCATTTCGGTCAGAACTCGGGTTTATTTCTAAGTTTACTAGAGTTTTACATATTCAATGTTGTTAAATCGGATGCTATTTTAAAGAAGACTTACTAGAGAATATAAATGTTTAAGAATAATTATTCAAATACCTTTAAATAATTGGAAAATAATTTTTTTCTGTCTAAAAAAAGGAACTAATATCAAATGTAGAAGCTTCGCATATGACAATGACCGTATTTTGAAGAGGAATCTGAAAATGTCAACTTCAAATCATATAGATAAGTCACGCTCTAGAAATCCCAATGTGTTGTACCTCTCCACAAGACGCAAGAGTCACGCCGGCTCGATAGCAGTTATACCACGGGAAGATTACGGCAATCAAAAACAACAGCGATACGCTCAGACCATGATGACTTGCAAAGTCCCCGTATACAAGTTAGGAAGATACCAAACATTTTTCGTACACATGGTAGAGACTGATGGGGTAATCGGACTGAATAGTGGGTTTTGATTTGTGTTTGTACATGTATCATAAAAAGGATTACCTTTAGGCTCGGACGATAATTGAATTGATTTATTAATAAAGCGTGAACTATAAACAAAGTAATATGCGTAGTATTTATTATATTTGTAAAATGCATTTACTTTAAGTTTACCATTATGAACATGGGTATATTTTCAATTCCTATTGCACAAATGGAATGGTCCCTGCGCATGCGCATATTACATATTTAGTTTTATTCATGACAAAAAAAAAAGAAAAATGACCCTATTTCAAAAACTATTTGCTTTTTTACAATTTTTCTTTCAGAACCGTGTTCAGAGTGTAATTATCTTTATTTTAATGTATTATTTGTCACAAGGGGTTGAATATTTCTGTTTAGCCGTGTGTCGCCATCAATCACCAATAAGTGTCAAATGAGACTTTTGCTGTTTTTGACCCCAAATTATCCTGAGACGAAAATACCAACATTTTCGTCTCAGAAATTATCAACATATCCTGAATATTTGATTTTTTTGTTTTTTATTGTTGAGGTAGAACACCGGCTCTACAAAACATATCAAGGAAAATAAAGGTGTTTCACATTTGTTTTGCCACTTAAAATTACCCTTGGAAATTCGATTTTTACCGTTGGCGTGTTGACCATCTCTATACTATAAGAGTATGGTAGCAAAATGTGATCAATTAACCATGATTCATACACTCCGCGTGTGCTCTGCGTGTCACCTAGCCAATCAGAACGCAAGAATATAAAGTACGCAGAATGCAGTGGATCTTCACAATGCACTGCGCTTGTTGCATTCCGGTTTGCATGGCGGGCATTTAGTGCGTATGAATGTTTCATTGTTTTTGTCGGGTGATTATTTATTTAGTTTAGAGAAGTTTTGGATTATTTTTCTGCCGTGTATGAATTCGATTAATAAATTTGCATTCCATAATTCTCGTAAAATGAGACAAAATCAATGCACTTGCGATAAATTTTGATTGCTGTCCAATGCACTCGGCCCCTACGGGCCTCGTGAATTGGTCGCATCAAAATTAACCGCGCGTGCATTGATTTTGTCTCATTTCACTCACGTATGAAATGCGCATTTATTAACCTATAATCAATTTCACTTCTCGGCATAAAAGGCATTCGAAACTCGAGTTACAGTTTAACACTAATGCATGGATTCGTTTTATGTCAAAAAATGAAATTGAACATTTTCAACATATTTTGTTATGATTTAGATTTAAACTTTAGATTCAAACACGAACATAGTTTGTACTTTAAAAAACCCAATTATTCAGTATCTTCATTCGCAACTTTCTGCTCATTTGCCAGAGCAACCCACATGTCTTTTGAAAGTTTTCAGGGTTTCAGGGCCATGCCATGTGTAATCTTACCTTTCTGATTGTCAACAGGTAAAGGAAACTGATGATTCAAGGTTTTAAAATGTTGACATTTTTTAGGTATATTGCATATTGAGGGTTGCCCGGTCAACAATTCCCAGAACAAAAGGTTTAAGACCTGATGATGCTCAAGGTGAATGATCTATTACACAATCTTCCAAATGAAGATACCCCACTAGATAACAATGTGCAACAGTAACATTGAGCATAGATCTAGTACTTTCTTAACAGTAATGCCATGAAACAATCACTTCTGGTATTTTACCAGTGTGTGCCTTATTTATGGAATTACCTGTAAAAGTTCCACATTCGTCAACATGGAAATCTGCTTATCTAGTTTATTGCATATCACGAGCCCCTTACCAATTCCCCATCAATACCCTGGTCCTGATATTGTCTGCCGCTTCTGGTCGGTTTTGGGCAATTAGCTTTATTGTTTATTCCTGTAGAACTGGCCAGAACCGCCCAGAAATGACCAGCAACCGCTTGAAGCAGTCCCTTACCAATTCCCCATCAATACCCTGGTCCTGGTATTGTCTGCCGCTTCTGGTCGGTTTTGGGCAATTAGCTTTATTGTTTATTCCTGTAGAACTGGCCAGAACCGCCAAGAAATGACAGACAACCGCCGGTTGAGTTTTGAAGCAGCCCCTTACCAATTCCCCATCAATACCCTGGTCCTGATATTGTCTGCCGCTTCTGGTCGGTTTTGGGCAATTAGCTTTATTGTTTATTCCTGTAGAACTGGCCAGAACCGCCCAGAAATGACCAGCAACCGCCAGTTGAGTTTTGAAGCAGCCCCTTACCAATTCCCCATCAATACCCTGGTCCTGGTATTGTCTGCCGCTTCTGGTCGGTTTTGGGCAATTAGCTTTATTGTTTATTCCTGTAGAACTGGCCAGAACCGCCAAGAAATGACAGACAACCGCCGGTTGAGTTTTGAAGCAGCCCCTTACCAATTCCCCATCAATACCCTGGTCCTGATATTAAATGGTTTTAGTGAAAATGTGCTTCTAAATATATACACACAATATCTGAATTGCCAAGTTTTATTCAATAATCAATTGGGATCAACATGAGAGTTCAGATTTTAATCAGTTTTATTTAGCAATGAGGTTGTTTCTCATTTAATTGATTGATAAGATCTTAACCGCAAGTCAGAACATTCAATCTTTCAGTAATTGAACTATTGTAGATGATACAACCCAAATTGAATTTCAAAACTTGCAGGGGACATCAATCCTATTTGACCTTTAATGCGATGTATGGAAGAATATTATGTTGCTATCTTGTTACCATAATCATAATCATGAATGTTAATGAGACTCCAATAATGATTGTTTCTGAATTATAAGTTCCATTTTGCAAAAGTCTCTCACAATCCTAATAAGTCTATTATATCTATTGCGGATGTCATGATTTGGTGTTGTCATCTGTGGGAGAACTTTCTCCAATTACCCTCTGCCAAAGAGGCCTGGATCTGAAAAGAAATACAATACAGGACCATTATTAAAAATATATAATTTCAAATTAAGCAACTCTCTGAATTCAGACTCGATGCAAAGGGAAACACACTGAGCATGTGTAGATGGCAGTTTCGAGCAGTTCTGATAGATTGATATCAAAACGCAATGCAAGTCGAGTTGATGAAAGCTGACCTTTCCACTGCATTTTCATGTTGTGGCTGCTGCAGTCGGTTTGCGTTTAAATTAGAAAATAAAAGATAAGATTTATTGTTTTTAATGTCACCTATCATCTCATAATAGATGGGTGTACATTATTTTGAGTAATGGGTGCCCCCCCCCCCCCGAATTCTCATTCTTAGTCAAAAATTTGACACATTTTAAGATCAAAATGAAGGCAATTATTTGCCAAAATGCAATAGACATCATTATTGCATGGAAAAACATGCACCCCTATTCAAACATAAAACATTCCAATTTAAGTAATGAATTGCGCGTCAGATGTGTGCGATATCTACACTGCGCCGCAAATTTTAACGCGCTGTCATATATTGTCTCATTATGGATAGCCAATTATTCCTTATATAAGGAAGTGAATTCACACTCATTGATTAAGAATGTGAATTCATTTGCGGTGAAAATTATTGGAAACCCAATACATTGAGTTGTAAATATGACTTTAGCTTATCTTGCATAAAATTACAAAGCACAAAATATTCCTATTTATTTTATGCTAGTCAATTCATACAAGATGGTTTGCGAACCAGTAGTCTCGCCTGTGTTATCGACCGCCTACTTCATTGACCGCCTACTTTGTTAATCACCTACTTGTCATCCATCATAATAGAACAATTTGACACCTTGGATGACCTTTTGACCTTGCCCTTGGGTCAAGCACTTTCTATGGTCTTAGTTTAATCCATGTGGGGTCAGGGGTTCATGAGTTATGATATTGACCTCAAAATGACCAATGATGACCTCATGTAAACTTTTTGATAATTTTTGAAATTTGACCTCAAATGACCTTTTGACCTTGAATGACCTTCACCGCACCCCCCCAAAAAAGGCGCGTCGCGTGTGCTAATCCTGAACCCCTTCATGTCACCAAATTTCATTACCATAGCCCTTATGGTTTAAGAGATATACTTAATATAAGAAATTATGCATAAATTATGCAAATTAGGTACTTTATATGCATAGTTTGCTTCAAATTGTACGCAGCACCAGTTCAGCTCAAACCGTACCAACTCACCAAATATAATCAACATAGGGCATACGGTTTCTGAGATTTGCTCCGGACAAGAAATGCGGACGGCGGACAGTTTTAAGGAATGGTATGGTATTTTTCAGGCGCAACAATAAAGAGTCAATTAAGATCTAAAAATATATGATAAATTATTGGATAGGTCTAACACATGTTAGACCTTCTTTATGATACTTTATATTGATATCACACAAGGTTCTATTCATATTGATATACTGTGAAACAAGAAATATTTGCGGAAAGAAAATTTTGTGAATTTCAGAATCTGTTTTTTTTTGCGGCATTTTAATTTCACTAATTGCATCACCATGACATTGAAATCATTGTACATTATTAATATTAGCGGCAAATTAATTTTGCGATTTTGGGATATTAGCGAAATTAAATGGCTAGCAAGTATTTCTTGTTTTACAGTATTATATGTATTATGTATCCCATGTCCCCTTCGAAAAAAATTATCCTTTTTGCATGTAAAACATGTGACTGACTGTGAATCATGAATTTTTATCACATTAGATAACAAGAAATTAACTTTGATGTAAAGTTCATTTCACATCAATAACTAATCTGGAGCTAAATTTATGTTCATGATATAATTTTTAAAAAAGTCAAGTAGGTTGCTTTGGAGTTTTTTATCACACATTATAAATAGTCCTAGTACAATACGCGTGTTTGAATGTGCGAAGCAAACATTTTCAACATGCAAAATGACAAAGCACAATTTTGTTGCATCATTATGAACCGCACCAGTAATTTAAATGTTAAAAAATTATGGACTTGTGCAGTCAATTTTGATTGCTATTCAATTCACTTGGGCCCTGCGGGCCTTGTGAATTATCACATCAAAATTGACTGCGGGTACATTGATTTTGTCTCGTATCACTCATGACATTAAAAGTGCATATGACCTAATTTATGAGTGAGGCAAAATCTCAAGGAGTGTGATTGCACTCTTAATTCAACTTGACCATCATAACAATTACACACAAAAAGTATTCTGCATCATATTCTCAATGAGTGCTTCAAATTGACAAAGCGGGGCACTTAACATGGGAACATCATTCTGATCTAATCTACATTAACCCTGACGAGCCATAGTATAGCTCACATGTACATGTACAGTATACACGATGAGCAGATTTACTGGCTTTAAGGTCACGTGTTAGAAACTTGATGTGTTTGTCATCAGGCATGGGCAGTTACAATTATAAATGGGCTTATTTATATTGGAAGACATCAATGAAGTTTTGAACACATGGTTGATGGGTCATTTTGCTCATATTTACGCGACAGAGGTGAAAAATTCCTCATATTTTCATAAATTTGATCACAACAAATGTAACTTCACCCATAGACTAAAACGTAAATGTCAAATATGTTGGTCGACATAAATAGTATTCTTTTGTGAATGCTGGTAATTGGAATATTTCAGACTACTGTGAAATGAAAAAGTAA
Organism: Ophiothrix spiculata; assembly: GCA_000969725.1. NCBI lineage: Eukaryota > Metazoa > Echinodermata > Ophiuroidea > Amphilepidida > Ophiotrichidae > Ophiothrix > Ophiothrix spiculata. The sequence continues at coordinate 20,579 of JXSR01S006271.1, forward strand.
AGCAAGGGAAATCAAAGTAAGTTTAGGGGTTATATTATGTTTTTCAACTTTCGGGTTGGCCCGGGTCAGCGGTACAGATACATGTGGTATGGCCAGGGTTCAAAGGGATAATGAGAATGAATTCCAGATTGAGTCGATTTGAGTTTATTTTCCACATGGTGAATCACCAATTTAAAGTTGTATTGTGTTTTTCCATGTTGACCAAAACTCAGCTTGTAAATTGCTCACGTGTGTTAAAAAGCCATCGTGCATACATTAAGGTTACTTATAAGCTTCAAACCGACTTCATTTGACCTAATCTGACTCTATTTGAATCAGAGGAGTGCAGATAAGTTCAGATTGATCTCCCAAGTGAAGCATCTCAGTATTGGTTTGTATTAACTTCTACTTTAACTCACTTTTTCTTTGCTTCTTCAACGTCTATAGAATATTCCTCGTCACCTAAATTAGCAGCTGGGGATATAAAAATAAAGCAAAATTAGCAATTCACTCTTGTTCATTGTTTGCCTGCATCATTCTGCATTAGGCCTGTTCTGTATCATCTAAACAAGCAGTTCTGGACTAAAAAAGACACACAATGGATACCCTGGTCACATAACCTTGCGGCGAGGTTACGATGTGTTTATGGCATCAATTCAGCGGACGCCGATCAGACACTGGCCGTTGTCCGGCCGGTGTCTGTGAGCTGTAGAGACGCCGGAAGCATTTTAATTTAATTCCAAGTTAACACCTTGCAGCTTGTATGCGATGTCCTATAACCACCAGCGTCCGACCGGTGACCGACCGGGCATCGCAAGCATTCACCGGTGTCATACCGATATCATACCTGCGTTGTGGCTTCCTGCGGCTTATGTGACCATAGCATACAGCAATATCATAAGATTTGGCTCTAACACAGGTAAGAGTTAAAACGTTTTAAAATGAAGAATCATGACCAAGACCATCCATATGCATATATTTCCCTGAACATTTTGTTATGAAGAAAATGCATCAAATATGCACATGTCATGTACTTTCCTATATTATGTAACACTTAAGTTAGATCCTTGTCATTTGATTGGTGGATTTCGATTCACCTATAAAGTGTTTTCATTTATTAAGTTTCCCTGCGTGCTGCATCGTTTAACTCTAGCGTAACGCGCGCTATCGTCGGCGCTTCACGAGCACTAGAATTAGACCAATCACACGCTGTAAATACGTGTGACTTTCACGCAAACCACCGTAGCAACAAGTGTTGTTCTCCAAAAGACCCGCGAACGAAGAAACTTAATTATTAAAAATACTATAATTGTTCATTCAATCCATTTAATAATGTTGTAAATGTTGTATTTCTACTCTAATTAGGCCAATCACACGCTGTAAATACGTGTAACTTTCACGCAAACCACAGTAGCAACAGGCGTTGTTCTCCAAAAAACCCGCGAACGAAGAAACTTAATTATTAAAAATACTATAATTGTTCATTCAATCCATTTAATAATGTTGTAAATGTTGTATTTCTACTCTATTTAACAAAATTTTTTACCTGATGAACACAATTCAATCTGTGTCAACTTGTCATTTATGTCAGTAATAATTATCATCATGTATGTGAAACTTGCCGTGGGTATGATGTGGAAAGCTTTTAAACCAAAATGTCATTTGAGTCAGTGAAGTCGCTGCACTCAAATAACTCTGGTGGATATTGTTTTTAAAAATGAAAATATTTAGGCCTATGTTCAGATTTTATGATCTTTCATGAACGCTGAAATAATTTTGGTATATTGTGGCCTTAAATAGTCAAATTTGCTGGTGGTGAGAACCGAATGCAATTACTACTGGTGATGATGCAAAGAAATGCACACATTTCTTGGATACATTTATTGTCTAGCTTAGAATGGCAAATACTGCAGAGTGCCAGTATATGATGCGTTTTTCCAGTTTCTGTTTTGCCTCATCATGACAATGTGACAAATTATTATCAATTCTGATTTAAGACGACTGTACCTTACATTCTAGCATTTTACGGTATGCCAAAGATACATTCAAGTGAACAGATCAATAACAGAGTTTCATTCAACTGCACAGATGTGTGTTTTCAGGCAAATGAATGAATTCAAGCTTTTTTAAAACAGTTGTCTATTTATCAAAAACACCATTTCAGGCTTTTAAATGCTGTCTCCTGCATCCATGGAACTGGGAATCTCATGCCATGTTTCCCATTTATATAAAATACACCCAAGTCCATGCGTCCCTACCAAGGCCAAAGGAAGTATTGCCCTACAATGATGGCTGTAATTGCCCTGGAATAATCAATGTTAGGCATTTCTTGGTATACTTCCTTCAACCATGGTAGGACAGTGTTGACCTAAATGGGTTTCATATTTGGGTATTTAATTGATTATTACAATAGCACCCAGCATTTCAAGAAAACAAAATTCCTGATTTTCCCTTCATGAAGTCTCAAAATTCCATGATTAATATTTCATCTGCTTTGGTCTCGTCGCGGATGATAAATGTCTTGGTCTCAGGTGGCCTGGTCTTGGTCTCTGATGCTGTTTTGATATGCAACAAAAATATAAGTCTCACTGACTACTTCTGATTTTGGGACAATCAGAATCCCCTGACTTTTCCCTGATTTGAGCCATTTTTATCAAATTCTCTGAATGGAAAAAGTAAAATATTTATCCTGATTTCCCTGTTGTGGTGGGAACCCTGATCTGGCAAGACAGAGTTTCCTGATGTTAGTAAGCTATTGCATTGGGGTCAATTTGACAGTCGACAGACCACTAATCCGGCTGTTTTTATATATTTCAACGGCTTTTAAATAGCTTCCCTGAGCCTAATTCTGATTCTTTTTTTTCCTGAATTACATTTGATTGGAAGTTTCTATTCAGACGCTTTTTAATCTCCCAGGCTTTTGTTTGGATGACAATATTCTAAATTTGTGGAGAACCAAATTTTCAGAATAAAAAATCCCAGTCAAATATCGTTCGAATAAATAACCTGTCAAAATAAAGAACTAGGACTGTGAATGACCATAAACAGTATGGTCATCATTACCTCTTAATTTGTTGACTAGTTCTTCTATGTATACATCTTGTAATGGCCTGATAGGGTTTTCTTTAGCTTCTATTCTCCGCTGTTTCTCTATTGCTTCAGATCTAGTAAGTCCACACCATTCTGCTTCTTCTTCCTTCAATTAAAACACCAAAGACATTGCACATCAAATTCTGATACCCTGCAGATACTATAACAATGGTTGAGTTACTGGTACTATACTTTGATCAACACTAAATAGGCAGGAATTATGAGGCTTTTCTTCATCCGCAATTAAACATTATCCCACTTACACATGTGGTGTAGATACCGATGGGGGAATTAAACGTACAACACGTGCTGCGTCTCCTGCATTCAGCTATGCATACGCTTATCTGTATCAATTCATGAAGTGAAGAGGCCCGCTTATTTGGAGTTGATCAAAGTATATACAGTAACTGCAATGGGGTCTGTCTAGTTGCTTTCAAGCTAAGCTAGTGTACGTCTGAGCAGTAAATAAATCATTTTGGTAGAAAATTATTATGTGAAAAGAAAAAAACAACCTGGTGATTTATAATAGTGCACTATGCCTCTGTGACTATGTGATTACACACAGTCTCACCACACTGTACTGAGACTGAGTTCCCTGATAACTATGGCCCATGCAAGCCCTATTCCACTCTTGAACAACATTCAAGGTCCTGCAGCACCCTATACGGGCACTGAAACTTGATAGGCCCATATTTGAACCACTGCAGCCAGGATTAGCTCCATGTATTTTATACAGATTTCAACAACTCATTGATCTCCTTATGCAGGAGCGTACCGTTGTTGATTTGTAATGAACCCACAGTTGATATTCAAACTAGCGCGTCACGCATGGTTCAGCCTTTATGGAAGTACATTTACTAATAAGTCAATATACTGTTCATTGCGCTCGGGGACTTTAAGTACGTGCAAAGCCTTATGCTTTGGAACAATTGAAACGGCAGAGCAACAAACATTAACAAAAAAATACTCTGCTTCAGATTCTGCTAAATATTTTTTATGAAGATGAGTATCTGTTAAATTGATAACATTTAGAATTTAATTCATATTTTTTTAGGAAGATTTTCATTGTTGAAAGGCATTCAAACATGCTACAGAGTTGTTCATTGCAAATCAACAACTCTGCATCCAATGCGTCGGCATATTGCTTTAATGCTCGGGTGGTTTACAGTCACCCTCGCGCGATAAAAATATGTGGACGCATGCATGCATTGATTGCAATGAACAACTCTGTAGCATGTTTGAATACCTAATTCAAAAAGACAATTTAACAGTTAGTTCCTTGTCCAAGGGAATTTCAAGCACTTAACTTTGGTACCACTGCCATGGATCTTTCCCACCTAAACTATGAGCAGTTTAGTGACTGAGCTAATGGCAGTAAAGAGCCTCCTTTCTTGGCTAAAGGTGGGATGAAAATGAAAATCAGCAACTCCTATCAGCTTGTTGCTGCACTTGGAACAAAGTTTAACCGTACGTCCAGACTTTTACAGAGCAATTTAGATAGCTAGTGGTAGCATAACATCCTGAACAATCAGCATGTGTATTTTGTCTTATTTCACACACAAACTGTATCTGTTTTTCTAGAAGTATCTACTGGACTTGCGCTCAGTTTGACATGCAGGTTTCCATTATGAAGAGCCATGAGCACACTGAAAAAACTCAAGAGGAACAAAAACATAGCTACCATTCCCGTAGATTTAACACAGTGCAGGGTTAGTACACTTTTTCACTTACGAAATTCAAGGACTTTCAAGGACTTTTCCCAAGATGAATTCAAGGACTTTTCCCCTTATCAGCGGCGGCTGGCGGAATATATGTCAACAAATAAAATAAATTGTTTTCGCTCATTTTTAAATAAAAAATAATTGCATGGTAATTTCTTTTAACATATTAAAATTCCAGGACTTTCAAGGACTTTTTTTGATAAAGTCAGTTTTTCAAGGACTTTCAAGGCCTGGAAATTGCAAAATAAAATTCAAGGACTTCCTAGGATCCGCACTAACCCTGCAGTAGTCAAAATAAGTATAGATTACCCCTTTAATGTCTCTTGAGGCTGCCATATTATAGCTACAACCAAACTTTGTTCTGAAAATCAACATTTCTGAATTGAATAATTAGGTGTTGTAAACCAAGACTAAATGAAAAAAAGTTACAAAACAACTTACTGGTACAATGTGATGGCGATATCTCTTGAGAATTTCAGCTTTCTTTGCCGGATTGTCTGGGTATAGGGAGTCTTGCCTGGCTAGTGCAAGCAACATGTGCCTTTTCAGTATCATTCCAAACAAAGATTGCAACTCATTTGGTGGAGTCTG
>JXSR01S006272.1:0-14275 GCA_000969725.1 Ophiothrix spiculata
TGATGAAAGTAGAGAATAAATCTCGGTTAGCCAAAGCATGACCAACACCAACTTTGACATGTCTGTGCTGTTATTTGCTTCCAGGAGACAATGTATATACAGTGACGAGACTTCTTGGTAAATTGAGATCTACTTAACGAGAGAAGTCATTTTGAAAACAGGTTTGATTTACAATTATGTCAGGTGGCATTGTCAAGATGCTCTGGTATTCAACACTGACTCATGTCTGGTTGACTTGCAAATCATAACAAAATTAAGTGAGATTTATTAAAGCATTGTCTCAGTTTCTCTGAAAATTTCAAAATGCAGTGATTTAAAATGTCTTTTCTTTATTATTAATAATTGTCAAAGTGTTCATGTATTTTGCTGAAATTAATCATTATGCTGAAATGCTGATTTTATTAAATGATGTATGTATGCCATCATCTAAAGAGAGGAAGCATGTTGTCCACAGAACATTAGACAAATTTTGATTCAAAGGCATTAAGATACATTTTTTTGAAAAATAAAAGCTATTTAAAGCGCTCTCTCAACTATTTTATCTACTGAAGATATTATATTAAGCATGTGCTTAGTAATGGACAGAGAGAGAGAGAGAGTAGGTATGCCATCCACTATGTCTACTGAAGATAATGAACATTTGATTATCTATTTGTAGGTAGCCATTTTGCTCTGTTAACATGGTTAATCACTTTTGTTGAATGATCTGAAAATTGATGACTTACTTGGATATCAAAAGCCCTCGTAATCATGTAAATGTTGTAATATAAACCATGTATGAAGCATTGTTAATAAATACCCAACACCAAGAGATTAACATGAATAATGTTACTGTATTGCACATAGATAGCAACACGTTAGGATACCTGCATCCCTAGGGGGACTTGTCATCAATATGTTGGACAAACCAGCATTGATGTGCAGACTGGAGATTTACAAAACCTATTGCCCGGGAGGGGATATCTTACCTAAAACGGGATGTATCTGTATTTGTTCATCATATATTTACTTTTTCTTCTTTTTTAGTGTGTGTAAATATTATTTTTTACAAACACCAGAGGTTCAAACACTAGTAGTGTCTAATGATGATGAAAATCAGTTTCTTCGTATCAATATTTACAGCTTACAGTAATCTTTTTTTTTCCAGTACGTAATTTGACATACATAAAAATAAAAATAAACGCAGGCTCTTAATATAGCGCTTTTACAAAGATCAGGTCCCCGTATCAAAGCGCTTTACATTTATTTTGTTACCATTAGAATATAGCCAACTAACAGCTGCCAAATACGGCGGTCTTTGGCTATATTCCTAGTAACTACCCATGATAATGCTTGGGTCGACGAAGCAATTAGGATTAAATTTCTTGCCCAAGGACATAACCTGTTGGCCGTAGGGGGGCTAGAACCACAGATTTTTGCTAGAATTCGCGACCTTCTGATTCGGAGTCCTGCTTTGTTCCACTAGACCACACAAGCTCCCATAAGTTGAGAGATTTAATTTAGTTCAGAATATTCAAAATCAAAGGATTGTGCAACATTTTGTGATAGTGAACCTAGATCCAACCTAAACACCCTGAATTTAATTTAATGTTAATTTTAGGGTTAGAGTCAGATTTTTACTGGAACCTAAAGAATACCTTTCCTAGCTATTTCATAACAACAATTGTGAGCTTACCATGCTAAAGTAAATCAGTTCTCTCCTACCCCAAGATGATGACAAATTCACGTTGCAGTGATCATCCCATGAGGATGATATAGAAAGTATGACTTGGCCTCTAGATCTGATGATGTGATGTTCTTTTGGTATTGTGTGAATGGAACATCAAATTTGATAGGATGACTACTGGATAAGCCCTGCTTCACATTGATTTGACACTTTTAAGAAGTAAAAGTACTTTGACCGATCACAAATAACATAAAAGGAGGGAACAAACTACTTAAATCACAAATTCTAACATAAGTGATTTGAACGTGTTGGTTTTTATCATATTTTTTAAAGTAGAGGAGCCCATGATATAACAATATTCCATGTCAGTGTCCGATATAATTATATAGATTCTGGTATCTGTTAAAACAAAAGAAATTTGTGCACCTGTTGATGTTTTCTTTTTACATGTTGCCATAGTAACTAATAAGGACGTCAAAAACAAAAGGGGGTGTATGTTACAAATTCATTTACGAAGTTTGATATGATGCATGGGACATGATATCTAGGGCTAAGCTTAGTCTTAGATACACCTTAATCTGTCAGTGCTGTTTCAAATTTCAAAGCATGTTATCAGTACCAACCTTCACAAAATGATTATGATGCAAAGCATGTGTTTAGAGTGACGTGCAGGGTTGTGTCTCTTTGACAAAAAATTTTCCATTCAATGCAATACTCCATTCATTTTCTTAAAGAACAGTGCAATTATCCAAATAGATAAAATGCTGCACCTTGATGTGTATTTACTGCTCCAGTAAAAAAGGAATGCTTAGATTTTGTTCTCTGTATGGGTTCATATTCATTGCATATTGATTATCATCATGCATGGTGTTTATGAGAAATATTCAGATTCACATTCAGATTCTTTATTTCCATAAAATACAACAAAATACATAAGAACAAACAAAAAAAAAACAAAAAAAGACTTATGGAGGAAAGGACCGGAAGGCCAATAAGGCCTGTTGAATGTCCATCCCTATTAGGATACAACAAAATAGAAACACCAAGCCTGGCAATGTCCTTTTTCTGCCAGTATTAAAAAAACACCTTTTGTTGGGACAATTTTTCCCCTCTTTGTTAATGAAAGCAGAGATATGGTAATTCCAAAACATTTTATTATATGTTTGCCTCAGGTATAGTTCGTCTCAATGTTGTTTTTCATTCAAATTCGAGTCTCAAAGTCAAAGTGTAACGACAGTGATATTGAGGTGGTAATATATTAATATTATGACTGTCATGTCTGTCTAGGCTATCTAGATGATGTAATTTTAATAAGCAATATGCAAGTCAAGTGATCGTGACATTGATATTGGCTGTCAGTAATGTCTAATTTGGAAGTGTTACATATCTTTTCATTTGATTTTTAATTACAACTTTATATTTGTATATATAGAAATATCTTGTACAAATTAATTTTTGAAAGTGTTGGCCATCTATTTTACAGTCCTATATTTTTGCGCAGTAAAAGAGATATAATTTTTTTTAGTGTAAACTTCAAACACTCTTGTAAGAGATCTTATATTTGCTGAAAACAGCTTAAAAAATAACATCCTAAGAGTGATTAAAGAGGCAATTCATGATCCACTTTTCAACCTCATGGTCACCTCTTATCAAAATTTTTAACTAGAAAGAATACTGACTTGTAGTGGTATATGTTGCAATCCCAAAACCATTCTTGCAATTGTGCTTGCATTTTTGAGAAAAGTAAGAAAATGTGTAATTTTCTAATTATTTGTCAGGGCCCGTCAGTAATTACAACACAGCAGCCTATGTGGATTGTTAAAATGCTTGAAAGCTTGTAACTCGAAAACGAATGGGTGGAATCAAGTGAAATTTTCAGAATACATTGATGTTGGACTCTTCTTTTAATTTTACTAGAAAAGAGGCAAGGTTTTTGTAACATCAAAATCATGAATTGCACCTTTAAAGCTGACCTTTGGTTTTTAAGCTGATTGTTGAATGAAATTTTAGAAAAGAAATAGATTTTTTTTTTTTGGGGGGGGGGGGTGAAATACCAAAAAAGTAGATCAACCAAAATATTGTACACCCCAAAACAATCCTGAGTACTTGCCTGAAAATTAAAGTGACTTTTATAAGTTGAGGCACCAATACTTCAGTCAGTATCCAAAATCAGTATTTAAAGCCCTGACTCATACAACAAGCAGATCATACCCAACACATTATGGTGCTATGCCAATGACTAACTAAGTCACCTTACTAAAAAGCCGTAGGCAAGACAAACTCAGCAAGGTAAGCATGTTGGTTGGTTTATGCATTCATTCTTTCAAATACCACCACATAGGACACAACGCACGCTGCAGTCACTAAGCACACTCAAGTCTTTATATATCAGCTGTTTGAGTGTAAGCTTATTATTTGCTACTGTGTGTATTAAGTCAATGCATTTGTGATTTGATAACTAGTGTAATGTTGTGGCAATGTACTTGACACTATTCTGTGTTATACCATCTCTCTGGGAATTTACTGGATATAAAAGGATTTAAAACCTCTGGCTATATTTGTAATTAGTGCACTTTACATCATTTGTTTGGATCTCTATTCATGGACCTATAATCATGATAATAATTAAGATGAGGCTGTGACTTGCTTGAGGTATCATTGCATGGTATATGGATACATACTGGTGAGTTCAAAATATTCATATTTTAAAGTACTCTTGTCTATTTTTTTGAAAATTTAAGATTATATTAACCTCTCTAAGATGACTTTTAAAATTTTAAAGTCTACATCCAGTTTGCATAAGGAATTATAAGTATCAAATGATAGACTTTAATTACCAATAAATTGTAAATTTGTCACTGGTTAGCATTATCTGTGTCCCTGTAAAGATACCCAAACGCATTGCATTGTTTCTCCTATAAAACCCATGCATTATTTTTTAACAAAGTGATCTATAAGCTAACAAGGTGATTTCAGAAACTCCCAGTTTTTCATAATTGTGAATCAAATGTCTAACCGTTTGCACTTTAGATTTCCCAATTCTCTATCATAAAGGATATGCAGCTGCCCAGGAATCTTATAATTTGAAATATTGTCCTATATTTCCTTTCCCTAGGTAAAATAGGGAAGAGCATTCAATCTACACATCAAATATATGGCTAGTGAATTAAAACATTAAAAGCCTAAAGTTGCTAGACCTAGCCTGGAGCATAAACATTTGATGATGGTTTACACAGAAATGTTAAGGTTTGATGATGGTTTACACAGAAATGTTAAGGGAAATCAAGGCGTTTGTTTACATTCATGTATTGCTTGTTTTCTGCTCTTAACATTCATCAATTACATCCATCAGACTGTAAACTCCCAGGGTGATTACTATGGAAAAGTTTCTACTATAAAGGTGCTAGACCTAACCTGGAGAAAAAACATTAAAATGTTAAGGGAAATCAAGGCATTTGTTTACATTCATGTATTGGCTGTTTCTCCTCTTATGCGTTCATCAATTGGATCCATTTGACAGTAAATTCTCATGGTGATTACCATGGAAATGTTTCATGTTAGAGCAATAGTGATATAACAATGTGTCTGTGAGGATGGGCAGAATAAACAACATGCTGATCAAACAAAACAGAATAAAAACATTTCTAGAGTTGGAGAAAAACAAATATCAATATCATTTTTGGTGGGGAGAGGGAAAAAATAATTAATGATTAACCAAGAGCTACAGTAAACATATCAGTCATGAGAAAAAGCTCAGCTTTAGGACTTCAGATACCTGTAGAAAAAGATGCACAATTGATAAATATAAATACATCTAATGGAATCACAAAGACACTTGTGTAGTACAGTGCTGCTTCTCTTCTCATAAGTTAACGCTATTATCTACTTGTCTCTAGATCTAGCAGACGTACATCTAATTGCAAGCCAATTAACCTATAAACATCTGATAAGTGATTAATGAAACTAAAAAAGGAAAACGATTTATTGCATTTGAGCTTTAGAATTCATTCTGTTTTGAAAAGGAAGAAAGGTAATACTTCAATAATACTTGTATGGGAGAATCAGGGGACATGCTAGAAATACATGCAATAAATGCTGCCGAGACATTGTCATTTAGTGAACTATGTTCTGGGGTAGCTCAGAGATTTCTTTATCAAATCTATTCTTGTGTATTACCTATAGCATCGTATATTGGATATTAATAGATGAGAATTCAATTCCATTGATTGCCTGTTTTGTTATGTGTTGCTTTCATTAAATGTAGAGTCAACAGATGTGTTTTTGCTGTCTGGTATTTAATTAAACAAGAACTGAAAGGCATTCTATTGCTAACTATGTATGTTGGAATTTTTTTTTTTTTTTTCAGAATTGTAAATGATTTAAAGCTGCACATGAATTTTCAGATTATATAATGTTTTGAACCGATTGCAGGGAATTTTATTTAGTCCATAAATGCCATAAATTAGACAGTTCCCATGTTCAATCATAGAAAGGACAACCATACCTGCAACATAAACTTTGAAAGGGTCATTTTAAAGGAGCATAGTCTGATTCCTCGATTTGTTTTCAAGTAATTATGTGAAAAATACAAATAAACTAATTATTGAATTGCAAGAAGGAAGCGTATTAGCTTGCAATTGATATTTTCCAGGTTGGGGATTGGGAATGGCCCAGGGTTGGTGCAGTCATTTAATAACATAAAAATTATTAACTTTTTTGTTTTTACTTGATGCCATAGCTTCTTTATCTTTCCTAATATAACATCCGTTTTCACAATTCAGATTCCATTTTGCTTAGATTTATTCATAATATTGTCTCAACCTATTAGAATAGTCTGATAATGATCACATGTTTAAACATCATTATTTGAAGTGTTTAGAAATTCAAAGTGTGGAAATGCACTGTTTGCTTATTGTATGTTTGAACTGGTCAAAAATGTTTGCATATGATGTACAGTAATATAGCCGATCTTCTAGCCATTATGGGTATATTTCTTATTTTATGGTTTGGTACTTTGTGCTCTGTAAAAAACAATTTGGAATTGAATTCAAATCATAATAACAAATTCTCTAAATGAATTTATCAATGTCACAGAGCTTGAATAACTATTTGAAGATTCCAATACAACTCAGCAGAAACAACTGCAATTTTTTCAAAATAGTCTTGCCTGGAGTAAAATGGAAATGCAAAAGTCATTGGTGTTAAGGGAGGCCCTGTTGTATGGATCTTATAAGATTACTTTAACAAATTCCTGTCATTAGTCCATTGTTGCTAGTCTCTTGTGTGTCTCAATTGATATAATGTTAAATGGTGCTCTCCCTAACATATTTGTGTTTTCCATTTTCTTTAAGTGCCAATGAATATTTAAAATATAGGCCTTATCTTGATTCAAACTTTTTGAAAACTTACATCAAAACTATATTAATCAATTTAATGTTCTGCTAAACTAAGCCAACTTCCCTGTGCATTAGTTGACCAAATTAAATGTCCTCAAATTCATGGATCCTTTCTGAAATAAAGATGAATCATGTCTCGTTGGCGACAGGATGACAGTTTGCAGTTTGGAGCAAGACCTGATTTGGGGGGGGGGGGGAATTTGATCATCATGGTGCGCCCCTGAATGAGGTGGCAATAGTTGTTATATTTCTGCACATAAGCCCCAATGCCTCAGATGGTAGCGGGGATTGACAGCTATAGTCGCGTGAAGAAAACCTTTTCAATTTTACGCGTGTGCACCGAGATTAAACATGTTAAAGTTCAAACACACACTCTTAAAAAGCCTGGATCAAATATGAGCTTACCCCTTTTCCTGATCATTTTTTTGATCCACTTCAGATCAAACACACTCTTTTTTGATCCAAAACGGATCAAATTTGACTAGAATCTGGATCAAAATTGATCCGGAAAGAGGGTAAGCTCATATTTGATACTGAATCGGATAGATTTAAGTTGATCCTGGCTTTTTAAGATAATGCGATAATCGTGAGCTCGCGTGATTTGACAGTTCTGTTGCTGCGTGACTTGATGATCAATGTGATTGGATTGTTGTTTACGCATGGTGCGATTTGTACCTATCCTGAAAACAAACCCTAAGGAGAAAATTTCAGATGACTTTAATACATGGGTTGCTAGTGGTATGGGTTCGAATCTCGCCAGGAACAAGATGTCATTTTAGAAAACTGAAATAAAAAAATTAAGTTAAAAAAAAAACATATTAAAAGGTTGTGTACTCACAACATGGCGGCACGGCGGCCTACAAAAAAGTCAAAGCTTTTCCTGTCCAGAAGTATAGGTCAGTGTGTGCTACACGTGGGAATATTGTCTTTGGTTTTTTTTGCAAATCATGTAGCCTTTCACACAGTCGAATGTTTGTAAATTTAAGTTTTAACAATAAAATTCCATTATTTTTTGTAAATTTTTGATCCATTTACTACACATAAAGTATAACTAAAATAATATTCAGCTTTAATGGTCTTTACTCAATCTCTTTGCATTTTTACTTCTAAATCTATTACGAAGTTTACCAATCTCTAGATTCAAATATGTCTCGTTGGGTCCGCCAACAAGACAAAAAACCTTCTATTGCAAGGAGCATTTTATTTCTTAATTTCCATATATTATATGCATTGCATTCATATATTAACAACTTCACACGTTTGTTCATGGCAAATGTGATGTAGATTGATTGCATACCTAGTACATAGATGTGTGTGGATGGGGAAGGCAAATATTGTAAACTAGAAAAGTGAAAACTTTCAGCTTAACATCAGAAAACGTATGTTAAGACTCATTACGAATGTCAATGAGTACTGGTTTCTCGAGTAGAGTAGGAAGGTACACGGCATTTTTGGGTGTTTCTAGAATGATTTTTAATTAAATTTTGAATCAAATTTTCTGAACAAATAAAGTGCTAAGGTGTTTTATTTTTCAGATTGTCATCATGATTTTATATCTAAAAATTACTGATTTTCTTTTCGTGCAATTTTGACATGTAAGTGCGTTTTTGTCGATTATATAGGGAAATATGCCGTATGACTGTCCCTATACAGGGATCGATATCAGTGATATCACGTGAAATCAATGAAGGTCGTCTATGGTCGCGTGAATCATACTTTGTCCATTATTGTACACTCTCTAAACATAACAAGTAGGTGTGAATTGCTGAAAAATACTTATTAGTGTATAGAGGGTGTTTATATCTGAATGTAATTGCAAGAAGCATTAGAAATTCAAATACTTTTATGTTTTCTAACAATTTTTTCAAAGAGGTTTAAAATTGTAAATTGGAAAAATGTTTTAGTAATGATTATTTAAAGTGACCGTGTAGTTGTAAATAACAATTATAACGCATGTTCTATGTTGGTTTTTATGTAACTATTTAAATATTTACTTTTGAATATTATTTAATGTTCTATATTCTCATGTATTGTACATGTTACAACTCACCTTCATGTTATGCAATGTAAGCTGAAGTATACCTATGGTATAATAAGTGTAATTACCTTAAAATATTTCTTCAACAAAATTTTATTTATATGTTATGTGTTTTAATTTCTTTGTTGTTATCTTGTTCCAACATATCTTCAGTTCAAATATGTATCTTTGTTTTTTAATAATAAATAAATAAATAAATATGACATATTTGATGAGGATAGCCTCATCAGAGTTTAGCACTGCTTTCCATTTAGAGTTTTAGATGCAGGACAAAAACTGAAGCTCCCAGAGCATAAAACCTACTGTATTTGGATTTCCACTTGATTCTATTTTGAAAATAATAAACTACGTATAAGGCAACTGGGTCAAGAATTCGAATAAGCAAATGAAAGTATCCTGCTCACTCTGATCAATTTTGTAACCACTTGCCCTGACTAGAAAATCTTGCATTTGACATAAAAAAAAAGTTAGAATCATGTTAAACCATGTCAAATTCAAACAAAAAATTCATAAGACTAAGTTATAATAGTGTTTATAACAGTGAAGAAATGGGCTGACAGAGCAATTAGCATTACTACACACATCATGTGAAATTGAAAGATACAAAACCATGCATCAAACAATTTAGATCGATTATGTAAACTTCATTAATTGTTTTTGATCCTGTAATTTAGATGATATTGTGTAGGCCTTAATGAGCATTTCTTGGGAATGACCCTTTCAGGCCTCAACTGGCTTTTCATTATCGTAGTGTAAGTATAATAGTATAAGTTTACATTTGTTTATGTTACATTTTTTGCTGATATAATATTTGTAATTTTATATTACCGATATAAATAATAATAATAATAATAATAATATCCGACATTTATATGTGCCGTATTCACCGAAGTACCATAGCGCTTGACATTTGATTTGATTTGATTTGTTTGCCACGTCATTATGTTCAAGTTATATATAGACAGACCCTGTAGGTCGACATTCGTAAGGTTCAGCTAGGGTCCAATACAAAATCTGCAGTAAGCAAAACCCCACATAAAGTAGTAAAAGGTCCACAAGGTTCCGTTAAATTTGATCCAACCTAAAGAATCCCTTATAACATCCTATCTGCTGAATAAGCAATCTAGGGACCTATCTAGTTGAAATTAATTTTTTCTTACATCTAAGAGTTATCATACTCCACTCTCAATATATAGAGGATAACTAAGAGTAAAATAGCTGTTGAATGGGTATAAGGGGTATAGAAAATTGAAAGTTTTTGTTACTCAGCCACAATTCCATATCATTTAAGTCAAAGACAAACATGATATTGATTTAAAACAATCAAACAAAGCTATCATCAGAAAGACACAATTTTATGCATATTTCTTTCTTCACAAGTGATAAAGCATAAGGAAAATGTTGATAAATTGCCAACTTCCAAATGAACACTTGACAAATAAGTTATTATTTTCTAAGCCGATTACATATAATCAAAAATTACATAAAGTTGGGGTAGATGTTAAGAAGTGTTAAATTATCATTTATATTTGCAAACATTGTTATTGAATTACTACGTTGCTGGCAAAAATTGGCTCCTTTGAGAAAATCATATATTGGTTAACCAAGAATTATTATGGTAATATGTTAGTGTAGGGAAGTACTTTATAGAAAATGGAATAGAATTTTTTAAGTGTAGAGGAGAGTTAAAATTCATATTTGTGACCATAGCTAATGCTTTTAAGTTCAGTCCAATTTAATGTGACTAATTATTGTAAACAGCAGCAACACTCACAGAAAAATTGTTCTAATTAGGTTCTTTTCTGCACCATCTCTATTGGAGTACCCATCCATGTAATAATCTTTTTGTTTTACATTGGTCAGTTGATGTCATGAAGTTGTATGTAACATTAACAAAGATGAAACATAATTTTATTGTAGATATTAAATGAATTAACAAGAGAGAAGATCGGCCAATGTGACTAATGAATAATACATGGACATATAATCATATCACTGAGTTTCTTATTTATATGTGTAGTTGCTTCGTTAAAAGTTCAAAGATCTGATATATTGGTTTGTTTCATAAATTGAAAGCTACTTGTGATGGCGACAAAGATATTTGTTACAGAAAAGACAGATATTAAAACCATAAAAGCCACAATAAATTTCAAGGTGTGGAATAGTCTGATTACACTTGCAAACGGATGTGATGATTGTGACTTGAATAAGGATGTAAATGGGAGTTGTGACCTCAAGATATTTCCGAGAAAGTTTGGCTTTAAATCCTAGCATGAAAGGTCAACGTTCTTGAATTTAAATTTGTGAAAATGGAACAGAACCTTTATTTATTCAATTTATTCATTGTATTTATGATTTCTATATGTATGTTCTATTAACATTCTTA
The DNA here is from genome assembly GCA_000969725.1 of Ophiothrix spiculata. Classification (NCBI taxonomy): domain Eukaryota; kingdom Metazoa; phylum Echinodermata; class Ophiuroidea; order Amphilepidida; family Ophiotrichidae; genus Ophiothrix; species Ophiothrix spiculata. Next base: position 11,487 of record JXSR01S006272.1, read on the forward strand.
ATTTTGTGAATTCTGTATGTGAAGTGTGTCTTTTATATTTAAAGAGCATTGTGCAATTAATAAATAAATAAATATTATAAATATGACATTTTTATTTTATAGAGGATAGCCTCATCAGTGTCTAGCACTGCTTTCCATGAGGGTCCTCTGTCAGATGGTCAGATTTATTTGCCAGTTTTAGAGCAGGAGGAAAACCGGAGCGCACGGAGAAAAACTTGCGGATGCAAGTTTGGACTGGCAACCGATTGTACATACAGCGCATAGACTGTGGTTTGAACCTGTGATAGTCCTCTGGGCACATTGGTGCAAGGCCAGGGAAGTACCGCTGCGCCACATGTTTTTTCTAATTAATATGAACTAAACAGTAGGCCTATGTGATTCAAATGTTTTATGACTTAGTTCTCTTGGTCTTGTTATTTTTTTGTTTTTAATAATCGTGATAACAACAGTGATAGTTCATCTCATTTTTATTTTCAGGAGATTCAAAATATCTTACTGACTAAAAGTAATCAATTACAAATATTTTGGGTGTGCACTGTAATATTGGACATTATAGTATGAGATTTGTATTTTGATATTTTCTGAATTTAAACCAAAATATCTTTTCAAAACTGAAGATCACACATTGCTAATCCCATTGTAGCTGATCTCTGATATCAATCCTGACATCACATTTACCATACATGTTTTTCCTAAGCTTAAGATCTGCTGTCTTTCATCATTTCACTTTTTTATATCCTTCTAAAGATTAAGTTTCTTTCCTTTTCACATTTTGTATGAAGGTTTTACCTCAAACTTTAATCATCACCTCCAATTCAAAACATCCTGAACATAACAAAAATATAGAGCTTTAGGCAAAAATGTGATGTTAGCGATTTATTCATATTTGTCTAAATATTTTTATATAAAGGAGTTGTATATATTTTATAATAATCTAGATAAGTCATATGTTATCAGTAATATTGTTTTTGCAGCAAAATATCTAAACAATCATGCAGTGAAAATCCAACAACTGATTTATTTGTGGTTTTTGTTAAGTGGAGTTAGAAATGTTTGGAAAATACTGGACACATATATTTTGTATGAGAAAAGATATTGACAAATCCAAAGACCCTAAAATGTTTAAAGTGTATATGCTTGACAAGCAATGCAAATGCCAAATATTATATTTTCATTTAGGCAAAAGGAATTAGTCCAAATAGGCAAAAAACCTACACCCTTCTTCAGAATCACTCAGTACCAAGATTGACTTTCATGCTACTTCCGCTTGCTTTATTATCAATATGCTAACAGCAAATGAAACAGTAACAACGTGTCATCTAACTGTACAAGATGAATACACAATCTATTTCTGAGTGGTACTAAGTAAAAGGAATCAACCATATAAAATTGCCTTCTCACGCTTGGCTCCGCTTTTGTCTTGAATGCTTTAGGTTTTTTGATATTTTTTGTTCTTAGGATATTTTGAATTGATGATATAGGGATGCAACCACAAAATTGCTGAGAGCTTTGGAGTAGTACTACTATGCTAGGAAAAACACCCAAAGTTACAATTAGCACCCAGCAGGCTTGAAGATACGGATCCTTCCTTTATTCTTGTCTCTGATTGAAATGTTACAAGAAGTCAAATTGGAGACATATTGATGCATACACAAAAGAAGAATTCTTGCTTGCACTATTCAAAAAAACTGTGATGTTTGGAATAAACTTAAACCAAAATAGAAGATTGTATGTTTGATGTCAACAACTATTCTGGCATAGATGTTTCTGTTTCTTTATTTCTTTTTATAAGATTTTTTGAAATGTTAGACCCTTTTCCACATGCAGTCTGAAACTACATGTTTTGGTTACTGAAAGGTTATGTGATAAACAAAACACTCTCCAATCAAATCCTCGTTACAAATCTGGAAATAATTTATTTGTTTAAAGTAATATGGTGACATTGGAAAATTTAAATCATTGATTCAAGTATTCCCATTCTTCGATGGAGACCAGTCATCAAATTCTCGTATAAGCACTCAATTTGGTTTGCATCCTATATAAAACCTGGCTTGCATAAATTTGTCAAATATGACATTTTATTTTAAGAACAAGTTTAGTAACATATTTCTCATGACAGAATCAAGAGGTGTTAATTTCAAGATCAATATGGGATCATGTACACAATATATATTCTGTTCCTGATAGCAGCCTTTGCTAAATACCGTGGATTGGGTATTACAAAACCTGAGACACCTAAAGAGTATAATATACCCTACAGAGATACTGTTTCAAATATAAAGGGCGCATGGCATAGTACACACTCCTTAACCCCCTCCCCCTGTTTTCGAGTGGCCAGTGAGAGTACACAGCACTTGCAACTACTGGCACCTGAAGAAGAGAAACAATAATAGCATCCATAATGGATCAAGCTGAAAAACAAGATCACTATCATCAATAATTTACTGATCATATCTGTACCATGGCCACATTTTCTAGGTCACAAGGATGTAATCTACATTATTTTTGCAAGCATACTGATTAAAGTTGGAGTACAATTTGATCTTTATATTATGTTTTTAGAAAAGGGATCTTACCTAAGCCATGGGTCATGTTAGGTCTACTTACATGTAACCTGCATGGCAACTACTTTCAAGGAGTATTACTTTTTAAATTGACAAATGTACATTTATGGCACAATTATTCAAACGATTCCATAATGCTTTCAATAAAAAGGGTAATTAAAAAAATGGCCAAAAGTATCTTATTACTCTTGTAAATTCTTATAAATTCCAAATCAAAATACCTGA
>JXSR01S006272.1:27479-38468 GCA_000969725.1 Ophiothrix spiculata
ATTAAATGGAGTGATGTGCAGGATTGTATCTTTTTGACAAAATATTCCCATTCAATGGTAATTATACTCCATTCACTTTTTTTGAGAACAACACAATTCTACTAATAAAAACAATACTGCACCTTGATGATCAAATTCAGGGTTGTTTTACAACTTTTACATATTGAAGCAAATGCTTTAATCTGATAAGGAAGTTTAATTAATGAAAGAAATGATTTATAAATGGAATGTAATGTTATTAAGCAGCTCTGTGAATGACAGCTAAACAGAAGTATTTTAAATCCACCTTTAAATATATTATGTGCCTGGTGATATTCTAAAAGCATTAGCAGGATCTCATATGTCTAAATTTAGCCATTTAAGAGATATAAATAAACATAAAAGAATTTGGGAAATAGGACAGAGGGTAACCTCATTTAAGTTTATTAAAGCCAATTATTGAGGGAACAATTCCATGAGCCACTATTTGGTTTGTATTACCTCTTCCCTCTTATGATCATCCAGATTTTTAATAGGTTGAGATAGTTTTCTTGCTGTAAATAATGACATGATGAAAATGCTTCAAATCTTGAACATGCATGTTATACCTTTATTAGGGCTCTTCCCTATATTGCCAAGCCCTCTTTCCCCCAGGAATCCTGCAGGATTCCTGGCTCACTAAGCACTCCAGATTAGACCAGGAAGGAGTACTGCTTTTTTAACAATACCTTTATTGACAACCCCTGCTTTTCAAGTAGTTTGAATCAATATGTCAATAAATCATTTAGAATTTACATAAAACCACACTCAGTTAAGCCGTTAAAAATCAATAAGGAGAGCTCACTTTATGAATGGATTTTAATGACACAGGATTTTCAAGTAGAAGAAACAAAAGAATTTTGGAGCAAGGAATCCTCCCTGCTTCCTGCAGGATTCCTGTGTACCTCAAATTAGGGAAGAGCCCTTATGACATGGCATTTTAAGTGCTAGAAGTAATGTTATATGTCATGTCACTCTGTCAATTTAATTATGTCAGTCAATAAAATGCTCTCACCCCTAAAATCATCTCACTTTTCATCATTTTTTATCATTTCTTGTTTCTCATTTTACCACAGATGCTCTACACATCTGCAATGTCGATGCCATTATTGTCACCTCACTACTGAAAACCAATCTCATCTAGGTACCGGTGCAGACAATTTTGATGAAAGCTTACAATTGTATCACAATTATTATGAAGACTTGAACCTTCTCACTTATGATATCATTTCTGTATCAGTGAGTAAAACTCTTAACTTTTCCTAATGTGATATTTTTAACTGGAGGATGTTGATTGTGACGGAACGGAAGTAGAGTTGTCGTCTTTTGACTTCTTGGTACAGAGATGTCTGGGGAATTTGATGACACAGTTAAACAAGGATATGTACGATTGAGGAGTCGTCACTTAGGGGTAAGTATTTATTAATGTGTTAATACATTCAAAAATTATTAGTGCAACATATTGTCTAAATGTAAGTACTTTTAACAGAGTTCACTTTTTAAGAATTAAATTACAGATTCACTTCAAGAGGTAAAAGAAACTTTAAAAAAGGAACATTATCAAAATTGATTGATTTACAAATTGATGACATGTTCTTATTTCCTTGTGTATTCATAGACTGGGTAATGTTGATGAAAAAGATTAACATGAAGAAAAAACATTTTCTATATAGCTGAAATGATACTGAGATTACTTAATTGTTCCATTCCAACTGTCCCTGGTTCAAATTTGGATTTTTACCAATCTCTGAAATGCATTTGCACTAGGCTTTTTTCTTTTCAAAGTTTAGGACTTCGTAAGTTTATAACTATCATATGATATAGATGGGTGCTTCATGTTATTGTCAGAAGAGAAAAGGTTAAAGTAATCAATTGTAAGGAAGGGAAATGAGCTTGTCAATAGTTGCCTATTCTGCAGAATAAACCATGTCTGCAATTTATTTTGTTAAGAAAATGGAAGCTTGCATTCCGTGCCTTTGAGCTTCTTATGTTATTGTAATGAAAAATTGTCTAAAATTGCTGTTTGTGTTTCAAGCTAAATTCAATTTGTTATCGAAAATCAGATTGAAAATCAATTTTGTTCTGCTCGTTCATTTTGGGAATTATGGTATGTTTGGGTTTCTTGTTATTATTTTGGTTATTTGTAATTTTGTCAAGGAGCGAATGACCTTTTTTCTATTAAGTATATCATGATATTCATTCATTTTGGTTAGAATACAATGAATGGTATATGGAATTATATATCCTAATATCTTTGGTTACATGATTTTCCCAAAAAATCCACAATCAGGATTTCAAAAAAAAAGGTTAAATAATCTGATATAGCAAGATTATGCTGTATAAGAATTACACCATCAACTACCAAATTCATTTAAATGTCCTTAAAATCATATATGCATGATTAAAAATCACTTCCTTCTCTAAAATAACACTTCATGACACCTATTGTATTATTAGCTTCAGTTGATATCTTTCTCCATCAATCAAAAGCAAGCGATACTGAAATTAATATCATTCAATTCATAGCATAATATCCCTCAGGTATTTTTCATCAGATAGTTTTCCTATCATTGTAGGGAGTAATGGCCTTCATTAGAACTGACCTGTTCCTGACCTCCCGTCACAGGGTTTAGCTGCTATTTTATTAGAGGAAATTGTTTGTGCAAGAAGGTATGAAAATTGTATCATATTTCTGAGTTAATTGTCTCGCTGACTGTTGTTTTCTGATAATGATACCCACTGAGAGGCTTACTCAAAGGAAGATGGTCAGTGTGCTTACATATTCAAGCAAGCCAAGGTATTAGAGGTTTGAAAAGGGATTGGCAACTAGGACATTTTTAGGCAGAAAACCTCCAGAACGTGTGGCAAATGGTATACTCAAAAACAAAACCAATATTTGACATTGGAAATGTACCTGATAAAAATTTGCATTGAATGGAATATTCAATGTTTTAGATAAATTTGAGCAAAGTTAATTACTCTTGAGGAATATTATGCTATATAACAATGAATGGTAAATCTGTAAATCCGAAGCAATATCATGTTGCATCGTACATCGCATCATCACAATGAATTTGTTGTGCACCTGTTTAAATCTCATATTGGTAGAATTTGGGGAAGCAAATTTTCACTGTACACACTTTCAAATCTGTATAGAGTGCTGCTTTTTATTAACTATAATAAATGCCAAAATATGATTTTGCAAGAGCATTAGATTATTATGTATAGGCATTCAAATACTTGTTTAAAAAGTTCTTCTAAAATATGAGAGAGATTTGAATCCTGCTGACTCCTGATTAACATATACACATGATTAAAAATCTCTTTCTTCTCTAAAATGCCTTATACTATAAAATAACACTTCATGACACTTATTGTATTATTAGCTACGGTAGATATCTTCCTCCATCCATCAAAAGCAAGCGATACTAAAATTAATATTATAATATAATATATCATCCAATTCTCCAATTTATAGCATAATGTCCATGAGCATGTGAGGTATTTTTCATCAGATAGTTATCCTATCATTGTAGGAAGTAATGGCTTACATTAGAACTGACCTGTTCCTGACCTCCAGTCACAGCATTTGGCTGCTATTTTATGAGAGGATATTGTTTGTGAGAGAAGGTATGAAAATGGTATCATATTTCTAAGTTAATTGTCCCACTGGTTGTTGTTTTCTGACAATGATACCCACTGAGAGGCTTACACAAAGGAAGATGGTCAGTGCACTCAAATATTTGAGCAAGCCACTGGGTGACCAGAGCTTTAAAGGGGCAATTCATGATCCACTTTTCACCCTCAAGGTCACCTCTATCAAATTTGATTTTTTTAGCTTATAAGAATCCTCAAGTGGTATATGTTACGATCCCCAAACCATTCTCTCATATGTGCTTGCATTTTTGAGAAAAGTGAGAAAATGTGTCATTTTCTAATTATTGTCGGGGCCCCGACAGTAATTACAACACAGTAGTCTATGAGGATTTACAAAATGCTGAAAAGCTTGTAACTTGGAAACGAATGGTCGGAATCAAGTGAAATTTTCAGTATATATTTATGTCGTACTCTTCTTTCTATTTAGCTAGAAAAGAGGCCACATCAAAATCATGAATTGCACCTTTAAGAAGGGATTGGCGATTTAGGCATTTTTTTAGGCAAAACACTTTAAAAATGCATGGCAAATTATATACTCAAAACAAAACCAATGTTTCACATGGAATATTTTTGATAAACTAGAGCAAAGTTAATTATTTTCTGAGAAAGAAAGGTCTTTTTAGGTCTAAGTATTTTTTAGTTAATGTTTTGCTTCTAAACATTTGTATTCCTGAATAAATGCGTATGAAAGTAAACATTTTGATATCAAGTTGTTTCAATGAAGTACATATTTTGAGTAAATTGGCTTATAGTAACATTTTTGAAATGTCAAGTTTAAATGCATAACCAAAAAAAAAAAAAAACATCCATATTTTTCCAAAACTTTTATTGCTTTTCACGAATAAACTTATCAATTTTGCAAGTAGATCATGTATACAAATAGTGAATCTTCAGAAAAATGTGTCATTTAGGGAAACAATCAAATTAAACAAAAAGAAGCTATCAATGAAAACACCAAATTGTTACCACCGGTGCTCTAAGAGTTGAGAGAAAAGTACAAATCTTGGGCAATATGACATGAAAAATTGATATATAATTCATGTTAACGATCATCATTGTACTCTTTTTTCAGATTCAATTATAATGTTCTAATTATAAAAATATTTTTCCTATAACCTACGTTGTAATATTTTCTAATCAGTAATTAAAGATAACATGTAAAAGTATCAAATAATGGGAAAAAAGGTAAAATTATGTTTAAGAACAGGTGGTCATGGTTAACTGTGGCCTTAATTCCACATGTAGATACTGTTAGTCTCTTTTATATAAATTCACTTTTAGCCAGACATCATTAATTATTGTATTCATCAATTCAGTTGACAGTAAGACAAATTGTATTCATCTGCATTCACTCATTATGAATAATAATTTCCAATAATGTTATCAAGTATAGAGATGATCTGCCAACCATGTAATGTTTAATGTAAACCTACAAATGATTTGTTGCTTGGCAACCACTCATTTGTCTCGAAATCATCTTGGAAAATAAATGAAATGTTGGTTTTAAATAATAATTGATCTAATAATTATGATCTTTTTTGTTGTTGTAGACATGATTATTTCCAGATTTTCCCAATGGAATTTCAAAAGAAGAGTAAATGAATCAGAACATGTTTCCTCATGTATTTGAATTTTGTTAACTATATTGTACATAGTTTGTATATAAAAAGGGTTTTAAAGAGAGTATCGTTTACCTCTTTGTCTGGGAGAGGAGACATGATATAACAATAATTTCTATCAATAATACATAGAAATAGGAAAATTATATTGGTAAACAAGATGACTTTTCAAGATCTTAAAAATGATGTCAGTTGAATTATTATGGTGTCCCAGATTGTTCCATATGAAGAAAAAGTCTTGCAATCCAAATGTTATATCTGTCACCTAAATACATTTTCTGGTTGATAAGATGTCAAGAAGTGTTGTGTCTAAGTCATTGTGGGGAATTTTACAGTTATAGGATTGAAATAAACAAGTTTATTTATATTATGTTTTAAAATTTATATAACATTCCATATGGAGCAACCGTCACATTTTCTTTTTGGGATTTCCCCTAAAATATTGGTTATTTGTTTGATCTCTGAATATTTGCCTTAGCAAATTTGTATTTGCTATGAATATCACATGTTTCAATTTATACCAGCATATGGCTTTGTTTTTTTATTGTCAAATGTCATGTTTACAAACATATTCTATACAATTAACAGATGTGCCCATGTGCTAACTATACCAGTGACATCTGTCATTTGATGTAAATACATATTTGTATACATGTTTGCTGTCATATGTTAGGGTAACTTTAAATCATGGTGATTGAAACAACATCCAAGATGGTTGCAGTTTGGTTCACTTAAGAATTATCTGAGTAGATTATGTTAAATCTATATTTTGTTTCCAAAATCTTTGGTTTGACCAATCTTGTGCTGAAGTTACATTTTATTGTAGATATTCATTACGGTATGTGTGAGAGAGTATGCTACTGCTAATTACATGAAAAGAACTGATTGTAACAGTATTCTAGCAACAGTGTTATTATAAAATAAACAATGCACATTGTTCCAAATTCCAGGGCATCAACATTATTGTTTTGTCATCTCCATCATTATGAGATGGATTTGATATCTAAGTTATAATTGATATTATTTGAAATACAACTGAATTAATGTTTGTTACTTGAAATTCACTTCATAAAGATATGCCTACTGCTAACCCTTTTCAAAGTATATTTTGCGGCTATCCTCCTGTTTTAAGCCTCAACTAGATTCTTCATAAATGACAAAGATTAACCGACTGTTCCCTAAGCACACATCCAAATTAGAGCCATTGATTCCCATTATGTGTTGACATTTATGGGTAATGGATTGAGTTAGTGTTTGCCAATTAAAATCATCCTGTGTTGATTTAATTATTGACAAGCCTACTTCTGCCGGCTATTTGTTAGTTAATCTCATGTCAGAGTCTAGTATTAGCCTCATCTGTTCAGCTTTTGTCCCAATTATATTAAGAGGCTCTCTGTTTGATGTTGCTGAATCATAGCCTTGCATTACATAGTTTCACAGCATGGCTGATGTATTACATAAAAACAAACCTTTGCTGTCATTACATCAAATCAATATATCCATTTTATATGTCGACTATAACTTTTCCTCTGCTTAAAGGGGCATTGGGACATCAATACATTATCCCAAAACTCTCTTCAAACATTTCAATATTTTTGCACCATTTGTAGAGTTAGCAAAAACTAATGATAGCATGCAAAGTTACATGGTGAAATTTAACTCCTATACAAGAAAAAAATCCAAATATGTTGTTGTACACAACCGATTGAATGAATCAAACAGTAATATAAAGTTCAATTACATACTTTCTGACTATCCGTTAAGCCTAAGAAAATTACACGCACAGATTGTTAAGGATTTTTCTGGGACACCCTGTATTAACCGTAGGTTAAAATTTATTAATTTAGGAATGCTAGGTTAATAAAGTTAAAAGTGTAAATAGGTACCATATGGCAAAAACAATGTTACAAATATGATACACAAATGTGCCCTAATCAATGTATGTTCTGTGATGATTTTAGATCGTCTTCCTGAAAAGCGATGTAATTAATTACAAGAGCACTTTCAAAATTAAGGCTAAGCACACTAATGAATGAATGGTACATTTTGTACCACTATAAAGCACTATTTCACTACCAGTATATTAAGCCTAAATTTCTTAAACATCACATTTTATGGCATTTGTAGTTCACTGGTTATTTTACATCACTCTTTGCCATATGTGCTACTTTCTCATGGCATTCAAAATTGAACAGTAGACCCTGGAATTTTGTCAATGATAGTAGTAGGAAACAAAACGAAGAATTTACTGAACTTTTTAAGTATGATTTATTTTAATACTTGCTGCCCAACAGCCTACGTGATGTTTACTTTTTCTAAGATTTATTCAAGTCTCACTCACATCATGCTTTTAAAAAAAATGGTAAGAAAATTTCATATCACTTGCTGATACTGTCTCAAAGCACCTAAAGTACATCACACTTAATATCTTTCCTCATTCCAATATTGCCAAAGCTTGGGAGGCCATATTTGTTTTTAAACCATGATCTCATCTTGGGATCTCATGTTCAATTTCAAACCTTTATATCAAATTCCATGGTAGCACCAAAATGCAATTATCAATCAAATTGCTCAGAAAAGATAGTTATTACCAACTGTGAGAGATTCTTAACTTAACCTGTATTCTGGGACCTATATTGCATAGAGCAATCATACTGGGACCTATATTGCACAGGGCAGTCATACTGGGACCTATATTGCACAGGGCGGTCAAAACTAGCCGTTTTATATTGAAAATATTCATCACATAATTATATGAAAACAGAGGGTTTATCAATAAGAATCATTCAGAATAATTTGAAATAAATAATCTGCTGGCTAGGCTGGATACATTATAAACTTAAAAATTGTGTCCAGTTTGTTACTATGTACACTATGCTTAGGGAGTGAAATTGCGGTCAATTTGAATATCTTCAGATATATTATGTGTTCCATCATTCCATCACAGCGAGCCAGCCATCGTTTTTAGAGGCAGTTTTGTTTGAAGCAATCTAGGGCATTATCCTGAGTGAACTTTAATGCTGTCGTGGAGAGCAATGCATATAGACACAAGTAGAAATCGATGAGAACCCTTTCTTGCTAAATAGCTTTTGTTTTGTTTGGATGGCTGCACTTAAGGCGTTTGAATCATTTGGGATGGGGCAGGTTTAGTGATGTTTATAGTCATGTCAGTGTGATCTGTACAGGTGTGCATATAGGGTAGATCTGGGGTATTTGAGTCACATGGGATGGGACAGGTTTAGACATATTAATAGTTCTGTCAGTGTGATCTGTACATGCGTGCTGTTAGGGTAGATCTGGGACATTTGTATGGGATGGAGTATGTTTAGGGATGTTTATAGTCGTGTCAGTATGATCTTTGCAGGTGTGCTTATAGGGTAGATCTGGGGCCTTTGAGTCATATGGGAAGATTCAGTCTTGTTATCTTTCAATATTTTTGGCAATATTATCATATGCCCAAATATGAAAAATAACAATGACAAAAATGTTCTAAAAAGTAACAAAGCTTTTCCTTGAGAAAATATATCAAGGAAACACATTTGAGACCCATCATATCGAAAGGTACCTTAATACCGGCATAGTAAATTACGAGATACGGGCCATTGAAGCTGAGCATAGTCAAATATCACATCCAAGGTTGAATTTCTAATTGCATCAGAAACATTACCTTTGAAGTGTACTCTATCATATTAATCAGGATCCAACATCCAAAACATAAAACATAAGATTAATTTGTTAAAAAACAAGATACAAATCCTTTCTCCATTCAAGTATTACCAGTACAGAAACTTTAAACTTGATTTTCTCAGAACTATAGTTTTCTGAATCAGCTTGATGCCTTTTACCAATTTGGATGTAACTTTGCAATCGAACATCCAATAACTAAAAGCAAGGTGTCATTTTAAAGCCTAAAGTATAATCTTTCAGATGAGACCAAAAATAATTTTCATTTTGGGACCCTTAAGGTACCTTTCGATATGATGGGTCACATTTGATAAAGCATTGAATCCCTATGAGAATTGATTGTACCTGAAATCCCACATTTTACAGCATTTGATTCCAAATCATACCATAAGCAGTTTCTTGTGTGTGTTATTTTATTTTCAACCCTTTGGATATCATGCATATGATAGTATTTGTTTCAATTTTGATATGGAATATTCTAATTTATACAACTTATATTTTTTGCTTATAATTTCATATATATTAATACAAGCTCTTGGGAATGGTGGTGATTTATTTGATGAAAAATAAGTAATCGTGACAATATGCTTAAAATGTGTTATTTGAAAATCTTCTCTCTTATCTACGTATATAAAGGGTTGATTTCAAAGATAAAAAATATAGTTATTGGTTAAGATCCTTTTATTTCAAATTGTTTCATAGGGCAATTGAAACAATAGATTTTTTAACAAAGTTGAAAGAGCTGACTTGCCTATATAACTGTTACAAACTGGAAACACTAGTGCATTTATTTTGTGAGTGTTATAAAGTATCACCTATTTGGGCTAAAGTTAGTTGTTTAATCAATAGGGTTTCTGGGGAGTCGTTCAGTTTTAACTATTTTGGAAAAATGTTTGGTGTTACCAGCTTTATGTGAACATGATGCTTGTATCAATTTCCTCTTTTTATAAAAATTGAAATAGATACCTTTTCAGAGTCATTGTTTTAGCAGCACGGGATCATCACGATCCCTTCATTCAGCGTGAGAGTGAATCCCTCCTAGTCACATGACCACCCGTTAGGGCGGTCATGTGACAGCAGATCATCATAGATGGCCGGCAGTTCGTATCCTCCATCCCTGTTGAGTGTCGGTTGCTGGCTGCGGATTTCAACAGATTCCCTTATCTTCCTCTTCCAAAAGTGGTCTTCCCGTGCAACAATAGTGACATCCTCCATGTTTATATGTGACCTGCTCTGTCGAAACCCGTACAAAGTCGGACTAATCAATTTTTCAAATTTTACCAAATGTAAAATGGCAAAATTATTAGCTTTTCAATGATATCTCATACTCCAGGATTGTGCAATGTTTTATCTGTCAAAAAGTGACATTTAGGTTGAAAATTACTTTGTTTTATATTGTTTTGTAACATGTTTATTTGGCTATTATTTCTTAAGTGTTCTGGCGACTTTGTCCAGATTTCGTGAGAACAAGTCACATATTATGGTTCAAGTTTTTACAATGTTCACCAATGGTAGTTAGAATGGAAGCTACGTGCTGCTAAAACAATGACTCTGAAAAGGTATCTATTTCAATTTTTATGATCATGACAGAGTCCAATATCAGTATACACACTCCTCTTTTTATGTTTGAAATTTTATTTCCACAGATGTAAATTTCAGCAACTTTGTTGCTTTTCTAAATTTAGTTAAAATCAAAAGAAACCCAGTATTACTGTTAGATTTTTTATTAACTCCTGACAACTTGATCCATACAACATTTTAAATGTCAAAACATTTTTGACATTTCATCACGTATGTTTTGGCCTTTAATTTGAATTATTTGGATTATATGATTATGAGTTTTGATCTTGCAGGATATATTAATTTGATATTGATGAAATAAGGTGTCCTATTAATCATCAAATCATTTATATTTGCAAAACATTTTTGACATTTCATCACGTATGTTTTGGCCTTTAATTTGAATTATTTGGATTATATGATTATGAGTTTTGATCTTGCAGGATATATT
>JXSR01S006272.1:38518-60706 GCA_000969725.1 Ophiothrix spiculata
CCAAATTAGAGCCATTGATTCCCATTATGTGTTGACATTTATGGGTAATGGATTGAGTTAGTGTTTGCCAATTAAAATCATCCTGTGTTGATTTATTTATTAAAATCCTCCTTAAACTCAAATTTTAGATAAGCAAAGTACATCTTTCTGGAGCAATTATGCATAAATAATCACCTATATATGTGGTTCAGGAAGCTATAATTAGTATATAACATGCAAATTCATAAGCTAAACCTGTCATTTTACCAGTGGTTATAAAGATTTATACTCAGATACAATATTTCAATTGCCAACAAATATTTGATCACTATTTTAGTTATGATTTATTGTATCAGTAGCAAATATATTGGGTTGTTTTTAGTTTTCTTTTAGTTTTAAGGATCATAGTTTTGAAAATGTCAATACACAATTGGTTCCTTAACTTAAAATTTCTAATATCCAATCAAATGTGTGATCATTGCAAAAGTCCAACTAAAGGGTAATCTGTAAGACAGAATAAAAGCTTAAGACAAGGTTCAAGATTTGACCCCGATATAAAAATATTTAGGGGTGAAAAAATCAATTAAAGATATGAAAATATATCATTCTAAGGGTAAAAATGTCTGTATTTTCTGATTTTGGGCCCCAAATGACCACATGATATATAGTTCTTCTAAAATCAATTTAGGATTTTTGCCCATTTTTTCCCAAAAAACGTGATTTTTCGGTGACAAAATATTTTACCATCCATTAAAAATTGCATTGTGTACTCATTAAATATGATAAAATCAATCTGTAGAAGTATTTTTTTATACAAAGAATGATTAAATATTTAATATCAAACAGTTTTTACATAAATATCTTGTCTGGTATGGCTATACTATTCACTCAAAATCAACATTCCTCGTGACAAAAGTCACTCCAAAAAATTACCATTTTCCGAAAAAATTGTTGTAAAATCTGAAAGGAAAGTCCTACTGGGGTCAATAATCCCTCATTTTGTGTGAAAATTAGTTGGCTTTCAATTCATAACCAATATGAAATATCTTTGCAATGTTAAAGTGGAGAAAATTCAGAAAATGTTACCCCTACCTCTTAATTTTTTGACGTGTGAAAAAAGTATGGGAATTTGTCAAAACAATTTCAGGTTTTTTAAAATAAAGTCGTATAGGCCTACAAAACTTATGGCTTATGCCCATCATTATGGTCGATAGGGGCATGGTATTTATTTTTTTAAAAACTGCTTTATAAAAAATTTCTAAATTTGTTTGACAACTGGATTTTTCCATTTTTACTACATTTTTGGCAATCTCGACCCTGTATTAGTTCATGAGGGAAATTTCAAGTTCAAGGTTTGGCATTTTTTTTATTTCATATTTGAATTCTACACAAAAGTTCATCCTAGAATCATGTGCCATTGTCTATTTGAGACATCTTTATTGTTTCCATTTTTTGGTAGTCAAACCGGGGTCAAATCTCGAACCTTGTCTTAAGTATATCTTTTTAATAAGCTCCTGCAGGCTTTTTACTCAGTAACACATTTGGAAAGTACAACTGTGACCTAGACATACTAGTGATATTAAAATAACCTTTAAAGAAGTGGATCAGTCAGAAATCAGAATTAGACCACTGATGATGGTGGTAAGTATTACTGAAATTATTCGGTACAAAGATGTAAGTGTTGTTGAACAGTTGTAAACTTTCTTTAATGATTTCTGCCAACACTTGTATGAACATTACTTCACCTTAAAATAAGACAAAGATTGAGTGGGGAAAATAATGTAAAAGATCAATTATGTCAAGCCCATAACTTTGGACAAAATTATATTTTGAATAGTTTTATAATTTAACAAAGTTTTCTGTCCCAATAGTTTGGTTCAATATACGTAACTATTAAACTTGAATATCAGTACTGTTTTGCAACATTTGTTTGATTACAGAACATCCAAATATTCCATATATTTAAATCAATAGCTGTGATGTGAAATGCATACGACTGCTTTGCCTTGTCTTAAAATAGTGTCAAATGTCTTAAGTCAAGACCAGTGCAATTGTAAAGAAAGCCCTTCAGTTGATTAAAAAGCAAAGAAACATGATCTTTGTAGCATTAACTTCTTAAGGTTATCTAAATATATGAGGCTCCCAATTAATCTAAAGTGTAGCCTAGTCTGATATATACGGCTGTTTGTAAAGTTCAAGACATATATATGGCAGGGTGAGAAGGATTTGCTTAGGCAGTAGAAACTATTGAACAGGGCTTTACTGCTTATGTGGTCATTTAAATAGTTTATTAAGTCAGAGAAATGATTATTACAACTTTAAATCACTTCTCATTTTTTGCAGAATAATGATAATCATATTACTGATGGAAAGGGACTTAAACTGGTTAATCAAATCATAGATACTGATCAAATACATATAACATTGCATGGTGGTATATGCAGAAACAACTTATCAACCTTTTAAAAAGAATGCAAGTAACCCTTAAAGGTCATTCTGGGTGTGTCCATGATCTTTTCATACATCTTAATGACTGATATCTCACCTTTGGTTTTAAATCAGCAATAATGATTTATGTGAGCAACTTCAAATTAAGTTCATACATACATACATACATACACACATGCAGGTATTTATAAAGTGCCTTTCCATCTAATCAAAACATCAATGAAATGGGGTTTTTAGTTTTAGGTTAGGGATTGCTTTGATAAGCATGATAAGATAATAAGCAAACCAAATAAAGTAGTTACCAGGCACTTCCAATAAAAAATCACCATGTAGTGATTAGAAACAAAATTTGTAAATTGCATGTGGTAGAAATTCACCTATTTAGGATGCAAACAGCTTGAGAAATGCAAAACAATTCTCAAATAACACTTACGAGGCACTTCCAATAAAAAATCACCATGTAGTGATTAGAAACAAAATTTGTAAATTGCATGTGGTAGAAATTCACATATTTATGATGCAAACAGCTTGAGAAATGCGAAACAATTCTCAAGTAACACTTATGTGCCACACCCATCAAGAACAACGCTTCAAGTGTCTGGCATAAAACCCAATGGTGAATCACACCCTAGTATGCATTATTCAAAAGAAATATTATCCTTTCATGACCAATAGTTTAACCATTTAGGATAACGTAGCTCATCTCATATTTCTTAATTTCCAAAGTTTAATTCCCTCAATCTAATTGGGTTTAAATTTGAACAGATGAAAGAGCACATATAGCACCTGTATCATCATTATCAGGTATTGGATGATAAGGAACAGTCATCTTTGGTTTTAAATCAGCAATAATGAGAATGGGCAACTTCAAATTAAGTTCATACACTTGGCAAATTGCCTAAATCATCAGAAAACATCAAGGGGTTGGTAAATTCTAACTTCAACCCAACATGGGAGAGACATTTATTATGGAATTTCATTGGAAAATAGTAAATATTGCTACTAGCTGGTTTTAAAATATGAATTGTAGATATTTTTCTTCTTTATTGGTTTGGTGGCTTTGAAAAGAGCCATTCGAAAGATGAAAGAATGATATTTATCTTTTGAAATCATAAGAAATATGGATAAATGTACTCTATATAATAGTAGAGCTACGTAAAATTAAAAGCAGTCGTATCTTTTTTGTTCATCTTTGGTTTTAAATCAGCAATAATGATATGGGCAACTTCAAATTAAGTTCATACACTTGGCAAATTACCTAAATCATCAGAAAACAGAAGAACCAGAAATAAACTATATGAATATGTAAAGGGATAAAATATATAACATCAAAAAATGATTGATAAACACAATCTGTTGATTTGATAAAATATCTCATCACAGTAAATCAGGTCACCATGTATCTTAACTGCCCTACTTAACACATCTGTCTTTTCATTTCTCACAATTGAACCATTCTCTTTGATCAAAAATACCAAGACTAACAACCATTCCTGAAAAAATGATATGAAGAAGTAGGATTCAAAATTGACAATTAAGCAAAACACAACAGAACAATGATGTTTTGATATCAAAAGGAAAACTTTTACCAGGAAATCAGGTCAACAAGTGTGTTGAAACATCCTTTTCATTCCCATTTGTCAGGTTCGTCTCTCCAGCAGAAGAAGTTTTCTTTACACTCATATACTGGAGTGCAATATGTGAACAAGTCCATTTATCAACAGAGTTTTGTGCTTTCTACAAACAAAACTGTGTCACCTTTTGAGAAGGTGTGACGTTGAAATGTAGGTTGCATTTGAAAAGCTAAAAAATACCATACTTTTCATAATAACCAATTAGAAAGTGTATTACAAATACGATATTTAGGTAAATCAACGGCATGGGGAGCTGTTCCTGGTTGCAATGATATGAATATAGGCTGATTGAGGTTCAATGCCCCTAAAGGTTGTAATGGGATCTGGAATATTGTAACAACTATTACAACAATAGCCTTGAAATAACTTGAAACCTTTTTGTTGTGTACAACTAAAACAACAATTCCTGTTTCAGATAACTTTGCAGAAAAATCACATTAATAAACCGAATATGTTTGAAAATCAAGGTTGCTTGCTGACCTATACAAAACAATAAGTATTATACATCACATCATTTCCCACATCCCAGACATCCAAACACCAGTCCTACAGCAAAGTTCACCCCACCCCAGTTTCTCTCCATCTCACCTGTCAATGGAAACGCTACATCATGGATATGTCACTTGTGAAAACACTTGCACAAACTTGGTGATTACATAGCTGTACAGCACTTGTACAAGTATCAAGAATCAAACTGAACAAGTCATAAAATACTTTGACTTTTGTATTGGTTAACATTATAGGTTAGAGTAGTTAGTTATACTTTTGGATATTAAAGCATCAGAATTGTCTTTAGGGGAATCAAATTAGCTGGTTTAAGTTACAGCTTCAGCAGATGACAGTCATGACCATCTGGTTTGCATAAGTTTTTAGGTTGTACCTAGTGTAGAGACTGGATCCATAGTTTTACTTGATACAAGTTAAAGATACTCACACTATAAAACTAATTCCTGTTTTAGCAAACATTTGCAGACAAAGGGCATTAATAGTTTAATCCCATTAAAAAAGTTGCCAACAAGACTATACCGAGTGAGTCAAACAAACTGCAATAGTTAAATAAAAGCCATATTTTAAGAACAAAAGGTACCATGAACATGAAATGTATATATCTAAACAGATCATAGATTTACCTTTAAAATGGTGAAAATTGGGGAAAATTGATAAAGGCGTCACAGAGATACACTTAATTGAATAGGAAGGCATAAAAACAGTTCTGTCCAACTGTCGTGCATGTTTTATTCAATACGTAGGACACAATTATGATATACTCTTTCTCTTTGATTTGGGTACGTTGAAAAGGGCCGTTTGAGCTTGGTGGCCCTGAATATTCAATATTCGGTTGAACCTGGACTGGGACACATGTGGCAGAGGATTTCTTTGCGAGCTCACTTCGGGATCCCTTGCCTGACGAACGCGATCGACGTTTCTCCTGCTTCTTGCCGTTCGCGGTCTTCAAGATCTCTCTTTATTTAGTTTATGGACTGTTCTTGTTCTTTTGAATTTCGCCTGATTTCATAGATGGTGGATGCACATGGTACACCCGATTGGGAGAATGCACCCCGGAATCTCCGTTTCCCTTCTGCATGAGATTTGGTGGTAAAATAAACCTCAGCAATAAGAGCACGTTGCTCGTTTGTGAACTGATCTTGAGGCATTTTAAAGAGTGACTGATTGATAAGCTCTCCCTTCTAAGACAGTACCCCCAAACGTGTCATTTTGCACTTGGAAAGACCGCCTAAATTATCTTTTATATGTAAATTAATAGATTAGGATGAGATTTTCACTGGAGCAAGGTAATCGGTTGGTGTTATTATTCAAGAGGTGCATACCCGAAATTCAATTCAATATTGGTACTTACTCGTTATGAACTGCCGTTTGACGAGGCATGCTCATTTGGACAGAACTGTTTTCATACCATAAAATTTAAATAAGGATATCTTCGCAATGCCTTTATCAATTTGCACCATTCTTTCACCCTTTGAAAGCTTAATTCATGATCTATTTAGAAATCAATATTATTTGTTCGAAATTACTTTTGTTCTCACAATATGGTTTCCATCTAATTATTGCAGTTTTTTTGACTCGCGTGGTATACATCATATAAATTTTCCACATCCCCATTCATAAAAAACATCCATCTTTACTAAGTTCACCTCATCCCAGTTTTCTCCATCTAATCTGCCACTAGAGACACAGAAATGCTACATCACAGATATGTCACTTGTGGAAACACTTGCAAAAACTTCATGATTACACAGCTGTAATATACTTGTACTAGTATCACAAATCAAACTGAACAAGTCACAAACTAAAATGATTGATGTATTGGTTAACATGATAGGTTAGAGCAGTTTGTTGTGCTCTTGGGTATTAAAGTGTTAAAATCATCTTTAGGGGATTCAAAATTGGCTGGTATTAGTTACAGCTTCAGCAGATAGCAGTCATGGCCATCTGCTACATAAAGCTTTAAGCTTAAGAGAATGAACCCAGTTTAGATACTGGGTCCACAGTTCTGTTACTTGATACAAGTAACAGATACAACTCTCTTGATGGATATGCATACTTTTAATGAAATTTCATACTAATTTGTCATGCTACACAATTTAACAGAATGGTCCTTTTTATGACATTCCATGCTAATTTAGCATGTAACATTTGGCCTAGTTTACATATTTTCCTCTAGTGGGTCTCTACTCCTCCTTGATTAATTAAACTTGTAACTTTGAGTTCTAGCATTGCTTTGGGATATCAGACAGTCGGACACAACATTACTTTGTGATATCTAAAAAAAATAGAAATAATATTTAGCATTTTTGGCAATATTGTGAAAACTAAGAAGTGAATGAAAAAGGTGAGAAAACATTCCCTAGAAGAATAATTTTTATTGATTTTTATTTACATCTTTAAAAAAATAGACTTAAAAGGGTATTGCTCAAAACAAATTTTTGTCAAACTTTGGGAACTTTTTTACATGAATTGTTTTAATTTACCATTATAATAATATCAAACCTTTTTGCGATGACTTTATATAGCCATATAAATCACATACAATATAAATCACACTCAATATCCTAATTGGACCACTTGTAGTGAAATCAACACCACACTTGTTACTCTAGCGCTAATTTGACATTTTATTTCAGGCAAACATTTCATTTCATACCCCATTTCATAATGTCATCATAAGCTGATTACAACATCCATGCAGCTCTGCATTTATTACATCAGAGATCTGATTACTTGGCAAATTCTGAATCGTGAACAAATTAAGTTTTATAAATCAGTATCATTTGCTTTTAATAAGTCATGTTGCGTACAATATATAGATGAAAAGAAATGTTCTCTTTTATTATGACGTAAATATAACAGGAATATAATATATAAAACATTTGAGAATTGAGTTAAACGTATGTTGCAACCATACTGCAGCAACAGATTGATAATTTGAGTGAGAATGTGGCTATGGCATTGGTAAAGCATAGTTGCTTGCGTACGCACAATTTGGCAGATAAATGTAAGATGCGTATTGCATTATAGTTAATTAATTGTAGTGCACGATCAGAACACAGAGTGGGGTCACTACACATTCATGCAGCATCGACTATCCCCTAAGCTGAACTTTTAGAGAGCACATAGTAACTGTTTCCTATCTGTACTTTACTTTTGGTTGCCACATTTTCTAAGACATATGCTTTTAATTTCTCTTAGAGACCTACTGTGTGTCCCAAATAAAAAAAAGTCCCATTGTTGTGTGTAAAGCTTTGGCTTTGTCAGATATTCCGAAAGTATTTAATGGTAATAGTTACCACAGACATGTTATACTCATGTCTTGAAAACAAGTTGCTTCAACAGGTAAACCTAAAAACAGCATTTTTATCATGTTCCGTGACATTTTAACTGAAAGAGTAATTATTTAAATGATCTTACCTCTAAATGCAATGTGTAAAAGTTCAAAATTTAGAAGCTATTAGCACTTATGCATAAAATTGGCTCAATTAACTTTAAGTGTGACATGAACAAAGCTGTCACCATCCTGCTCCCATTAATTGAGAACAATTACCACTTACTTAGAGCATGGGTAAAGAGCTTTTGATTCCACATTGGATACTCAATTGAAATCAGATTTGCTTCTGTGCATATTATAGAATACTTCTGTTTGATAATGTCTACATAAGTATACCATATGAGTGGTGCTCTGGCAAAATGAGCGCAAAGTTGCGATAGAAGATTTTGAATAAATGGCTGCTAGGTAAAAATATGGTGAAAAGATCAAATTTCAATTTTGACATAAACCGTATTAATGCATAAGTGTTAAACTATACCTCGCGTCTTGAAGGTCAATTATGCCGGGAAGTGCAATTATTCATGGATAACTTTAAAATTGATTTTGCGACAATTGTTTACTGCCAGATTTTGAGTGGACTGCCTTGTTTTACGATCTCTAAATAAAGACTGTAGAAAGAAAGTATGACATATTATATATTATTTGAAAGCTGAGATTATATAGAATTAAATTATGTCATAAACTCAATTTTGAAAATCGTGACTTTCTGCTCATTTTACCAGAGCACCACTCATATATGCTTCCCTGTGGGTATGTCTCTGTGTCATAATTCCGCACCCTTCAAGGTTGCCCATCAACAAACAACCCTTACCACCCTGTGTGACATGCACGCTTGTATCATCCGCCACATGTTCATCGCACATTTCAAGCTCTAGTGGAGCTTACCCTAATAGTTCATTTTGTACAAGTCCCAAAAAACCTATAAAATCTGTATCAATTACTTAGTAAGATCCCTTCCAACTATCAAGAAGGACCAATCAAGCAATGTGATAAAAGGAAGACATAAATTTGTCTTGGCTTCTCCAAACACCCAGCTGTTTACTTGAATGTTTATGGAATAAACACAAAGCCAGTTTCCATGCTTTGTTTGCACTCATAATGCATGGTACAAAAGTTGTTTATAAACAAAGTAAGTCATCCACCATGTCTCAAGTGACCTACATTTTGCACTTGTATCATTACAATAAGAAGATACTTTTCTATCAGAAAATTTTGAACACTGTCAGGAACAGTAAAATAAACTTGACTAGGAACAAAAAAAACACCAAACTTTTTCATTCTGGGTGGGATCATATGTCAATGTGCATGACCATCAAACCAATTTGATTGATCATCAAATGTGATGGCTCACCCCGAAAGGGGGGACTTTGCAGATGATATCAACTTTGATTTTATTATCTAACCTGTTACAACATTTTCTAAGCTTTAAAATGACACCTTACTTATTGAAATTGATCAAGGCGATCAAATTTTACAACAGCAAATGTGCTGGAATTTTTTTTTATTTTCTTTATTTTTTGCTGCCGATTTTCATTATTTTCTCAAAAAGTGTTCTGTCGCAAAGTCCCCCCTTTCGGGATGAGTCATCACATATAATGTCACATTGTAACAAGAAAAGTCAAATTATGTGATCTTGTGAGTTTTGTGTGAACTGTAACCTCAGTCACAAGGTGCATTCAAGAGAAAAGCTTTTCTTGAATTTTTGAGGGTTTGTCTTCAACAGGCAAACAGGAAGGTTGAAGTTTTAAATTGTTTTTATGATATTTTGAGGTATTATACTTTGCAACAATCAGCACCTCACAGAATCCATTTTCAGATTAAGTACATTTAATGTATTTAAAAAACGAGTTGCTATTCCTTGTTTAGATTTTGCCATAATGCTCTAAAGTATCCTGCGTTATATTTATTTAATGCCACATTGTTTTGTTGAATTTCTGATAACGTTTTAAGTGTATTCCATCTTGGAATTTACTTAGAATTCAGCATATTCCAAAAATGCAGGTATAAACCATATTTAGTAGTTGAACTCACTATTATGAATAAAAAAGTAGAACTAATATGCATTTTCCATGATCAACATGATTCATAAAACGTAATTCCAAATTTTACCAAACAAATTGATGTTAATCACATTATTTCCAATACAGATTATGTTCCTGATATTAGATTTGACAGTCTCATATAGCATATATACATGAATACACCTCCGTCAGAACCTCAAAAAAGCAGAACCCTGAAGCCATCTTCTTTTACAAATTAATCCCTTTTTTAAAACTATTAATTTCAAGATTTCTCACAAACTTCATTTTTCTATCTATACATAATAAAATGTGTAATCTCTACTAAAGATCTGCTAATCAGTATCTATTAGGCAAAAATTGTGTGATATTATTGTCAAACATTGTGCCATGAGATATTGTTCTCTTTGCATCATTTTTATATTATTAGGCGAGTGTAAAAATACAATGTTGGAAGTTTTAGTTAAATCTAAATGTCAAACAATCTAGTTTATATACCAGATATTTGAAAATTTATAAGCCTATCATATATCATTTTTGAAATTCAAGCGCATCTGTCATAAAAGGTATGCAGCTATTATTCCTGTAAAACAGAAATGAAAAGTGTAAAGATGAAAAATACAAAAATTGAATTGAAAACATGGTATTTACAATAAATATGTTTTTTTTAAAGGATTAAATTAAAAACAGGTTTGAGTGACAACAAAAAATATGTCATTTACATTTGCTCTTTTGAACAAAGGTGGTTTGAAATACACTCTTACAGGGAAAGAAATGTAAAAACTCTTTTGTTCACTACTTTCACATTTAAAAGATTGGTTGTTATATACCTCTGGAATCATATGAATAATAAGGATGGGTTTGGATAAAAATATTACATTTTAAACATACAGTTAGGTTGTTTTAAAATAATTTTTTTTGGTATACAGCACCAGAAAGTTAACTTTAATATGATTTATGTAAAATAAAAAAAAAAACTTAGACAGACAACTTTGTTGTTATAAAACATCAACATCAACACACTGCCTAACAGGAAAATGTAATTCATTTCAGGTTGCTATTTACAATTCAAACTAGACTTATTTTATTTTTGATAAACAGCAATGGTATAATCTTTAAAATGGCTGATTTTTTTCCTTTAAATCAGACCTTATATTAACAAGCATCTCGTACACCTACACAACACAATCTGGCCAATAGAAATAAAAAATATCTTGCACTGAGACCTCAAAACGCAATATGTCACACATGACATTTGTAACTCTGTGAGATTACCACAGGAGCTGGTTGGATTAAAGAAATCTCTCATGACTTTTGAAATCGCCATTTTAAGTGTCAAATTCATGCAGCTATTGACATAAGTTGAAACTCTTGAGTTAATATTTTAGAGATTTGCAATCTGTTTCATGCACTGAATAATGGAAGATGGAGAGACTGAATGAACAAAATAATCCCTGCTGGGAATCAGAATGAACTTTGAACACTGATGAATTTTAGAATTTTCCATCTTATGGTCAGTCTTATCTCTTGGGCATTATATAGCTAAATACAACAATATACTATTAAAATGTTCCAAAAAGATAACATCGTACATTGAAATTCAAAAAGCCTTTTTTTAACCGATGCCGATAACTGATTATATAATGAAAGTATCGGCCGATACCAATAATTATTTCATGTTGTGAATGGTCTTGAAAACGAACCATGCACTAACACATTAATGCATTATACTTAATACAATGATTTTATAAACAGTTAATTGAAATACTGTTTGTGATGGTGTAAATACTTGCAATAAAATGTGAGTTTTTACATTCTAAAATCTAAATTTGTTTTTTATGCCTTGTATTCTATTTCTGTTTCTGACACATTTGCATTTACAATATATATAGTTTGTATAGTTAGCACTTATGAGTGCAGCTATTATAAGGTATCTTTTGACCTACGCGAATGCGCTATAGTATGTCATTTGATTATGAATAAAAGTGTGTATCCCATCTATTAATAACACCACATCAGGTTTAAAGAAAATATGTTTTTCTCTGTTTTTTCTGCATAATATGCTTAGATTAACTAGTCGTTTACTAAAACTAATTATCGGTTGATATTTTCGGTAATTCAGTGTTTTTTACCAATACAGATTCAGAACCGAAAAGGCAAATATCGGTCCCGACGCTGCATCTTTGACATCATATGGAATTGTTAAAAACATATTCAAAGGTGTGTTAGGTTTTCAATTAGCAAGTCAATTACTAATGGAGAAAATATTGTTGACATTATTCCTTCTAATAGCTTTACCTCTTTTGTGTTCTTCTTTTGCTCTTTATTAACAGGAGGGTGGTACTACACATGCTTTTTGGGTATTGACAAGGTTCAAAATAATCAAAGGCAAGGGATGACCTTTCTGCTCTTATTCAACATGTCTTGTAAAATAGGTGTGCCCTTTCAAACTGCATTTAAATGGGCACGCTACACAATTCTTATATTGCACCCTTGGTTCTGAAAAGGCTAAAATGTACAGAGGACTTTTTTTAAAGTTCAGAGTAGTTTTCAACCCTTTACAGCTGCCTGTTAAAAACTAAGAATTCAACACATAAAGACGTCAAAACAATGCTCAGCTATACATGTTGTAGGTAAAAATTAAGTCAGTGCATATTAATGTAACACAGTTTAGCATAATAATCGAACACAATGTAAACAGTTTTAAAGATATCCTAGCCCAATCACTATCATACATGAGTCGTTTACAGAATACATTTTGCTCAATGATACACTTGCTATATACAAATCTACACTTTAACGCAAGACAAAAATTCAAAGTATATGGATGTAAAAACACACTCTAACTGAACTACATTTGTACAATTCCTAACCAGTTGTAACATAAAGATGTTTTCGAGTTTTTGACAAATCACAGGTGTTTTGTACCTGTCCAGCCATTACTGACACTTTACTGACAACTGTTATCTTACGTGTTTTTGTTGAAAGATTTTATACACATCTGTGCCGTTGTATTAAAGATGCTTACAAACGGGTATAATATTTTATGGGAGGGATGACATTTCAAGTTGGTCATTTGGATGGCCAACCACATTTCCTTTTTCCTCTTTTTCTTTTCTTTATGTTAGAATTGGCCTCAATTTGCCTCAAAATCTAGAGAATTAGGAGGAAAGAATGTTTCATAATTTTGGGCAAAGAAATAAAGAAAAAATTAAAACAAAATAGGGTTGATTTATAATATGATTGCCAATTGCACAATAATTAGCTAGGGTTCAACTTTCTGCTCTTTTTACAGAGATTATTAGTAAGTCCCCATAGCTATCACTTTACACAGGATAATAAACAATGTAAAGCCATACAGCAAAAACATTTCAACAAATTCATATTGAATCCTCAGAGCAGCACATTGAATACCAACATGACCCAGTTAGCCTCAGTGTCCTCAAGTAACATACACACCATTCCATGCCTTTTACCATCTTTTGAAAATTTGACCAGGTCAGTCTATTGGGAGCAGGGTGATTGATTAAATGGCACAGTTATGCCAAGTCTTATTCAATGTCTACACATTTATGTCCAGATAGGTTTCTAAAACGACATGTTTTGATCCAATTGCTCTTTCCATTTTGACATCAATGGTGTTTGTAAGTTATCTCCTCACATTATCTGCTCTTGATTAGGAAGTAGTGACAAAAGGTATTTTCTATCTTTGGTAGATAGCTAGGAACTCTGCACTAGGTTGTTCCAATTTTTCAATGTTAGATAGGATATTTTTGTAATTGCTTTGATTTTTTGGACTTCAGCTTTAATTCTTCAACCAAAGAGCCGAACTTTATGATGTGTAATCTTTGAAATTTGGACACAGCTACATCGTGCAACCATTACCCTTTGCATAAACAAGTAAACATAAAGGTTTGATTCAGAAAATTATCTTCAATTTTTGTTCTAATATTTAGAAATGTCCCTTTATCTCAGTAACATTTATATTGATCTACCTTGTATATGTCAAAGTATATACATAGACCTTTTGTTTAAACATCACATAATTGTCCACAACAAATTTACTTCCAAATTTACATAGCACATATGAATGAAGCTATTCTAAGTTTAAGTTAAACAATCTAGTCATTTTTGACACATTATACAAATCATTATATCTGCACTAAATTCAAGTGAAGTGAATTTGTGCCATAAAGAAACAGTATTTAGTTGTGTTGCAACATCCTTTACTTAATGCATCAGGCTTAGTGTTTGCAAGGTTATGTGTCTATGTTTTCCATTAGTATCATGATTATGATGATAAAGAAAAAAGAAAAAACATCTTATAATAAGGTTTATGCAAGCTTGATAACATTTCATATATTGGAATGCACCCAAATTTCCCCTCAGGAACCCTCTAATAAATATACCAAAGTAATTTCAAGTTATCAAATAAGCTTAATCTTGCTAATAGCTTCTGCCTTCATTTGTGCCACTGCTCCAATATTCCAACCTTTCTCATGTCCCATGTAGCAGAATTAATATCACAGAATTAATTTCACAAAAGCATTTTCTTTCATCTTGTGGACCATCTCTTCCCCAGCCTATGAATTTGCTGATAGCATTCATTTTTGTATTGGATTAATCAGTGTAAGGCAATGCAGAGATTATTGCAGAGAAACTAGATAGGTTCTTGGGTTTCATGGTTGTTATTGAATGTATTTGGTGGTAGACTTGACAGGGTTGTATTTTGATTTAAATGATTGTATGTGAATGGCTGGTGGAGTATTTTTTTGATCTTATCAGAACCTTGTCGAGCGAGCGGTTGTTTAATTCGCCTCCGCCCTATATCCCTGTTGTTGTGTACTAATTCGAATCAATGTACCTGATGTTCTTACATGTGTTATTTATGGTTATGATGTGATCAAAACCTAACCCTCTTTATCTAAATAAAAGACGATTATACCGTAATTACGTAATGAAACTAAACTTTCGAAATTAAAAGTTTTCCACATAGTGGTCGGAAGGATCCCGGAGGAAGGATATTTGGCACGTAGGCGCGTTATAAGTCCTGCTATTATTTTTATTATTATTTTATTGAAAGTGGTATGGGCACTGGTAAAAGTGATGCGGCATATGGCTCCTTAATACAAAATATAAGGAAACTGAGCTGTGCGGTCTAATTAAGCCATGGCCTACACGGTTCTGACTCCCCACATTCCTATTCGGGTTTGCACCCCCGGTTAATAATTAGAATTATCAATAACTAATGATCTGAAACGAACACAAGGTCACCCCTTTAACCAAAGACAAATAATTGATTGCTTCAACTAGTCCATGCCATGTTTAACACAGCATTTATAGCACCCAATTCGTCAACATGGAAATGCAAGACATGGTAAACAGTCATTTCTTAACCTTATGTTTATTTTCTACATCTGTAAAATTAATGAAATACATGTTAAAGTACTTGAAACAAAATATCAAGAAATCAGTTCCTGATATGGTATAATATTATGAACTAGCCTGGAAACGGCTTCACGCCTCTGCTTGCATTTCACGCCTAGTTTACACACGTTTTGCTAATATCGATATTGTTTGCAAATAAGCCCAAATCCCGGGGCCCAAATGCCAACTGTGGCAACTAAAAAGTATGAAAAAAACTTATGACAAATTGCCTAACCAATTACAACGTCTCGTTTTAGCTCGACAAAAATGGGTTAAGACATTGAGCAAATTCATAGTATAATATTAAATGCTGCATGTTCCAATATACATTCTGATTCCTTACTTCACTTAGGAAAAATGTTATTAAACAAGGAAATAATAGTAAAACCTTTTCACCACTGATTGCATATTAGTTAATAATCTGATTTAAGAACATTTCCTAAAGAATATTTCCTCTACTCTGTTAATGCAAGTATCTGTTTAAACTTTTTTGTACAATGACCCCAGATATAATATTGCACACAATTACACAAACATACCAAAACTTTTCTCTAAGAGTAACTAGCTGAAATAACTTTTTTGACTTGATACATTTGATTAATGTGCCCTTGTACTCACCATGCAAATTTGCCTTTGGTCTATTGTGCATACTTCTGGCTAGTCATTAGTGAGACATCAATTCTAACTAGCATTCAGAAAACCATTTTGCAGTTATGTTAAAGCATTTTGTAGCCAAACCACTGTCTAATCATGTGTCACGCATGCAATTTAAATCCATATTTTAACTATACTATTAATGTTCTTCAAACAGTAGGAGAGATTTATAAAAAAAGCTATGTTTGATTAATTCTTTAGAAAATACTTTTATCCATTATGAAAAAAAAAAAGATTTTGAGCCTGAAACCATACTCCAAAATAGGTAATTATATACTGTAAAGTATTTCATAGTTAAGCTTCCATTGATTTAATAAACAGGCTATATGTTTTTCCACTTTTGCTATTATCTGATATTTTTCTCGTTGCCATATGTCCTTCCCCTGTATGTGTGTTGATGAACAAAAATCCATGTGGGCTTAATATAGCTTGTCTCTCATTACACTTAGGTGGCCCCATAATATTTGAGACATTTCTCAGTCCTGACACATAACCGACAAATACAAGAACAGAAAGTCTTCGATGGTCAGTATTTCTAGAAGCAAAATGAAATATATATGTGGTTTTTGTAACAACATAGATCATTCATTCAAATGTGTACATTTCTGGATTTTTATGAAAGCTCCAACAACAAATTAAAATTCAGTTCAAGTTGCCATGGTTGGTCAGATTATCAAACGATGGAATTATCCATTAGCGATATCTTTTTAAAAAAGAAGAAATGTCAAATCCGTTTTCACCTTGAGTTGTTTGTTGATCAGGCATACAAGAGATTGTCAGTGAAAATAAAAAGATGCTTTTTGGCATTCTTCACATGCAAGGAGTGATGTAAATGGCTACTCACTTCCACTCTTGGATTAATCCATTTCAAACAGGAAATTATGTGTTATTAGCCTTTTCTTGCTTCCAGAGCTAGGGAACAGTCACGTTCCATGTATTGTAGGTACAGTTTCACAATTTGGAGTCCATTATGATTTTTCACAAATAAAGCAGGAAGAATAATTTTTAAGCTTTTATGTTTTCTTTAGGCCAAAAAAAAAAGGTTTGTCTCAGAAACCACTTGCATAAATGCTATGCGTTATGCGATTTTTTTAAATTTTTTTTTAGAAAAATACCTATGCGGTATGCGGGATTCTTTTTTTTTTTTTTTTTTACGTTCTAAAATTTTGATCGCCCAACTTACGTGTGTGAAGTCACCGCCACCATCACTCAACACGTACGGTAGACAAAAACACGAAACAAAAAAGTTATAAATTGATAAGTCTCGCTTGAATCTAGAATAAAATTACCAAAAAACGCAATGATTCAGTGGATTGTCTCCGTATTTTGCAGAATTTTGTTTGTGAGATCGCCATTTTGTTATGATCTTCCCAGCATGCAAAGCGTGTATACATGGTTCGCCGGTACTCAAAACACCGTGTACCAATTAAAAAAAAACAAAGAAGCTGTCGCGAATCAATTAGCTTCGGTCGCCATAGACATAAAAAATCTTGGACGATGGTCGATCGCTGGATTACTATCGAGAAAAAAAAAAAAAGAGAGAAAAAGAGGGCCAGCGTGTAGGTCTACGCGCTAAATCCACTTTCACATAGCAATGCGCGCAGGTTTCAGAGACAAACCTTTTTTTTTTTTTTGGCCTTACCTGAAATATATCAATCTTGCAGGTTTTTTCCCCTTTTTACTTTCAGTTTCCTTCTTAAAAAAGAAAGAAAGGGAAAAACAATAGACAGTCTTATTTCATAGTCTAAATAAATAACCCATTGGAAGTAAACATCTTCTTTGCCCCTCCATAATTTGTAAGCATTCCAAATATACACTCATCATTTTCTTAACTAATATTTTGTTACATTCGAGTTAATTAATCTACATGATTTTTAATACCGTATGTTTGCTAATCTTAGCAGCTTCAACTACAATCCAGGTTTGGAAACATAGCAAGCATTAAGCTCGGGGTATCATTACAGGTGTTAGAAAGCTGTGAATATTACATGAGTCATGTTTATCCTCTGTCACAGCCATCTTGCATGGTATTACCATTAAAACCTGCCCTGATGGATGTTGTTACCATTTGAAACTACCCTTCATGGATCTGGTTACCATCCATTATGGATATAGTAGTATCTGGCTCCCAGACAAACAGGTTTGTTTGTTTCTTGTTTATCTGCATATTGTTATTCAAGTTCATGAGCAGCAGCTTAATATTGATCCATTTTAGTTCATTTTTAAGTTACTTTCTATGTTACAGCATAACTCCTGACTACGCATATTGGATAGACGCAAACCAGCATTAAGAATTTTTACTGCATAAGTGGTTTCTATTTAGCAATTAACATACCAACGAAGAGATGCATTTACTAGTTACCTAATTACCAGACAAATTGTTCTAACCATGATACAAAAGTACAGTGCTCCTATGTTGTACTTTTGTAACAAAAATTGAGATAATTATCTTGAAGCTATTAATAGTATAAGATCACACTAACATGGTGTTCACACCAATTACCTTTTTTCACTGACTGGATTTGTTTTTAGTAGATATTGATGCCCTCAAAACAATTTGGCCTAAAGTTGTATACTTTTACAATGAAACCAATTTCTGTATGTATTTTTATTGGAAAGTACATGTATGCATTTTCTTCATGTCCAAATAAGTTTGGGGGAAATATACATATGGATGCTCTCAGTTTGTCATAATTCTTCATTTTAAACTCTTGCAGAAGCATCAGAAGGAAAACAAAAGTGGAACATTAAAAAATAGATTTCACCATAAACAATGTTAGATTGAATTTTCACAACAAAATATAGCTAGCTACAAAATGATACATGTACCAGCAAGAATCCCAAAGCTAGATAAATGTTCTCAACTAAATCAATTTAAAAGGCTTACTATATTGATAGCCTCATATATCATATAAGCGCATCAACCATATTTCATTTTATCCATAATACAATGTCTATACTGTTTCATCTTATAGCTAAAGGCAAAGTTATCTAGAGATTGTTAACAGTGCTAGTGAAATGATATCAACCTCATTGAACAAACATGTCTATATCCCGTACAGACAGCAAGCAATTCTATAGGGCGATGGGAAACTTATCAACTGACCTATATTTCAATATTTTTTCGAAATTTATAAGATAATGATAAAATTTTAAAAATAAAAGCATGTTTGGTGCATATGTCTTTGTATTAACAGTTAAATGTTTTCTTCATCAAACAAATGTGTTCTTTCTGCATAAAATGTTCAAAGTATCAAATGATATGATAATTTAAACAAATTACATAATAACCCTAACGCTATTGAATCCTAGAAGATCCTACAGTAGAAAATGAAGAAAATAGTCTAATTCCAAATGTGCAACAAACTATTAGCACTTAAACTGACTGTGAAATAATATACTTTTGCAAGGGATTTAATTTCACTAGAAGAAAAAATTCAAAGAATATAAATCCCTTACAAAATTCATATTCATCATTGAATCTAACAGTAAATGTTCTGGATTCAAAAATTTAAATATCTCAAAAATTCTTTTTTTGTTTTTGTTTCTAAATTTGCAAAATAAAATGTCCCAGCGAAATTAAATCCCTTTACAGTACACTGAAAACAGCTTCCTCAGACTACTTGGTTAATTTACATAATCAATCTACAATACATAGCATATAAAAAAGAACATATGTTATGGCTGACCCCAAAAGAGGGAACTTTGCAGATGATATCTATTTTGATTTTATCATTTCATCTGTTCCAGCATTTTCCAAGCTTTAAAATGACACTTTTCTTGTTGAAATTGATTAAGGTGATCAAATCTGCTGGAAATTCTTATTATTATCTTTATTTTTTGCTGCCTATTTTCATCAGATTCTCTAAAAGTGTTCTGTCGCAAAGCCCTCTTTTCAGGGTGAGTCATCACATATAAACAAGCACAATCCACTAGCACTCAATCACGAAACATGTCCACTTTATTCCAATAAGAGTTCTTTTATGAAAATCCACTAAATGTTGATGGAAAAATCCTGATGGATCTATTCAATGATATCCACTTTATAGACCTAAACTTTCATGCTTGTGTACTGAAACTGTAAGGTACCTTAAAATGGTGTTTCTAAGCCTTAAATTCTTTCTCAATAAAATGTACAGTTTAGGGAATCATCTAGATGGTTAAATTATTTAACATCATGCAATCAAGGATTTAGCAATCAGTTCAAAAATGTACTCTTAAATTGATTAATTATTAAGTAATAAACTTATGACCTGCTTTTGAGTTCCACACTTTTTTACAAGATCAACCATTATGTCTATGTAGATAATTCTGAGCCACCATGTATTTCTTTGGGTTGATGCACTAACTCTTGTTAGCTTTCAATTTCATGTTCTAGTGCTTGCACATTAAGTGAAAGTACAAAGACCACAGTTCCCTAATGTTTTGCCGACAGTTTATTTGCTAGCATATAGACTCATTGTAAATCTCTTGCTGTTATGCCGACAGAATAGTTTCTCAATCACATAAGTTTAAGCATACAGCATATGAATTGCCTTACAAGGGTGGGCTTCTTACATGTATATGTGGATATTACTATATGAAAAATGTCTTTCACAACATTTCTATTCCTTTTTACTACAAGTTGTAAGCCTGGGGTTCACAAATTTTGAGCCTGTTTATTCATTTTCCCCTTTATTTCTGGCTGAAAAGTGCCCAGAAAAGTGGTGTCCCTGGGAAAAACAATGTTTTCAATATGGCGCCACCATGAATGAACATGGACTTGTCATATCAAAAGAGGGTACTTGTCTATGCCTACAAGTTTCTCATTTCATGATAATGTTAATACTATGCTATGCCATGCTTGAATATGACTTTTTAATGGTAATCAAATGTCAGTCCATATCTTGTACTGAGTGGATTTGTTGCATCATGATGTCATTTTAAACTATTGATATATAACTTCAGGTGTAAAATACCTTGGTGTTATTGCTGTAATGAACAGAGCAACATGTAGATTCTGACAAGTTCTGATGTTCGATTTGACACATGTTTGAAAATGTCATTTACAAGATTTAGAAAATATTGTATGCATTTTTTCATTGCCTTTGTTTTCTAGACACTTTCCAGTGATAAAAATGTGTAATGTGTTACAAATTTCCACATCCAAAGAATTTTATGAGAATCTCTGAGTTCTATTATATTTAAAATTCATGTACCACACTTATTTTTACAAAAATCTAGTTGATTCTTGGAAATCTTCCCAGGAGAATCTTTGGAAGAACAGATTCTCTATGAATTTCTAACCCTGTTTTCTTGCTTAGAAAAAGAAAACATTTAATTTCCTTATGAAATCTATTACCTTTAAATTTGCCTTGTCCTGGTTTTTCTTCACACTTTTGTGTGGACAAACACAAATAAGAATTATATGCAAATAACTAATTTCAGCACATCTTGGACCTTGATTACCTGGGAAGCGTGGGCTGCCCACATCTGTTGCATATTTATGAGATTACAGGTACACAAATGTATAGAAAATGGAAATTGAACTCAGATTCTGGTGAAACAGATAAGATTGAACTGAAGAACAAGCTAATGTCAATATTTAGTCAGGCTAGCTAGGAAATGGAGTGAGAATATCACTTCAAATTTTCATTTTATTTGACTGAGTGTGAAGTATGTTTCTGAAATATTATGTCATCTACAAACTGATTGACTCATATATTTTAAGAAACAGACAATAACTATCACATTGGTGTTTTTCTATATTTTAGGTATTACAAGCTATTTTTATGGCATACATAATTTTCCAACTACATAACAGGCACTACAAGTTCTCCAGGCTTTCTCAAATGATGGTCCTTGAGCCAAATACGGTCTACTAACAACTCCAATTTCGTCCTTTGACCACCATTCGATTACATAAATATATAGAAAAGTGTCAGATAGAAGTCTTTATTTGGCTCTTTGACATGTATTTTTGGAATTGGTCCTAAATGGCAGGTCAATTAATACAAATAAGAACATTGTACCATTAGGCCAAAATACATAGGCTTCTAAATTACAGTTTCGTGCAACAACGCTAGGGGCAACCTGGGATTATGTTATATTTGTCAGGATAGGTCCACCGATGAATAATATTGATGTCCCCACGCATGCGGGTTGCACATTAATTTATAACGTGCTGTTGATGAAAACATGCGTT
>JXSR01S006272.1:64936-97376 GCA_000969725.1 Ophiothrix spiculata
ATTTGTGTTGATACAGCTTGTGTAACACCTCCAATAATAATTTCTGTAATAAAACTGTGAAAATCATGTTGCTAAAGTGGTTTTAATGCGTCATACACTTGGTGTAATGCATGTTTTCATCAACAGCACGTTATTAATTAATGTGCAACCCGCATGCGTGGGGACATCGATATTATTCATCGGTGGACCTATCCTGACAAATATAACATAATCCCAGGTTGCCCCTAGCGTTGTTGCACGAAATTTAATTTTTAGGCATATAAATTGCCTATGTACTATGGCCTACATGCTATAATTCAAATTTGTAATCAGGACCAAATTAGAAATATCAAAATGTATTTGTGATGTAAATTACTGTAAAAACTTAATTAGTTTATATTTGGTTTTGCTATTTTATTTTGGGGAAAATTAAGATGTTGATGGGAATTATGGCCATGATGTTGATGATTATGATGACAAGAAAGTGCTAAAAATATGGAGAATGATGATGGATATTAACTGAGTTATCATGGTTCAAAATATCAAGAAAATCAATAAGTCATTTCTATTTTTGTTTCATCTCCCAAAAAAAATCATATTCTATTCTAACCAAAGCCACTACAAATACTATATCCAACAGTCACACGTCTAACCAAAGCCACTTCAAAAACTATATCCAACAGTCACACGAAGGGCAAGGAGTGTTTTGGAACCTAAACTTAGAATGTAATCTGTTTAAATTGAATACCAAAGCTTCTAGGTTCCAAGCTGCAGGCAAGAAAGCTGGCTCTTATACAACCACACAAAACTACACAACAGTTTCTGAAAATGTTCTTTTTCTCTCTCTCACACATGTAATCAGAAGTCAGTTTATGGTTGCTTAACTATGATCCATTCAAAATTGAATAGAAATGCTGCAAGCAGAAACTGCAATAGGACTATTGGATGGAAAATCCTGCTTCTCTGCATATTCATTTTAAACTAAAAAAACTATTTATGTCAGGTGAGGCCCAACAAAATTAATGTTACTGTCAACGCTCACTTTTATATTCTAAAAAAATTGTCCAAAGATTTTGTTTTCAAATAATTTCAAAATATCTAAAGTTGGGAGATAGACGAACTGAACATGGGTACAAGGATATAAAGCTAATACACACTAGCATTCGAGACCAGAACTGATGCTACCGTATTTCTAATACATAATCAAATAAAGGAAAGGAGCTCGCATGACAAGCGAGAGGTCCGAGGTTCAAGTCCCTGTCCGGCCAGGATTTTTTTCAAATTAAATGAAATCCTGGCCTGTTTGTGATTTGTCTGATTGTTATTAATGTTCAAGCGTACGATGCATATTTCTCCTTTCCTTTATTTAATTTCAAATAACTTTCCAATTTTTATGTAAGATTGTTGTGTATGAAGTTCCTATGCAGTTCAGGGCTTTAAGTAAGTTAGACTTATTTCTTGAATTTAAGTATTTGTTATATCATCATGCCAAACATCACAGAGTTTATTTAAAGTGTGATGATGTACAGTAATATTAATGCTTGCTATGGGATAGATGGTATACTTTTGACTATGATGCAAAATTAAAAAAAAAATGTATCTCATTTTCTAAACTCTATCGCAAACAATTTCAGTTTCAAATTCAATGAAAAAAATATCTTCTAGGACTAGGTATTTGTTTAATTCTTTTCTATTTCATTATAATATTTCTTTGATTCAATTACGCTTGCTTTTTTGTAAATATTACACTCTACTTTATATAGGTATTTTTAAAATTTCATTCAGCACTTTAACCTTCTTCAAAGACCCTCTCATATAATCCTAACCTCTATCAAAACACATCTCTTCAATCATTCTCTCTATTATCGATGTGTAAGAAAGTGGAGACTGGGTTGGAGAAAAGAAGACATCAGGACCTTCCCATCATGCCTCGCTTCCAATGGGATTTTTTGTACGTGTTGTGATGAGAGGGTTTAGGGATGAAACATATCTAAAATGCAAAATTGGGATAAGGTCTGCTGATTGTGCTATGTTTCATCCCTAAACCCTCTCATTAAAACCTGTACAAAACATCCCAGTGGAAGTGAGGCATGATGGGAAAGTCCTGATAGCTTCTTTTGGGTTGAAGGATAAATGTTGGATTTTCACTTGATGGGTTTTGTTTCATTGTATGTGACAATTCTTTATTTAGACTGATCTAGTCTGCTAATGACACAAGATTTCAATCGCTGGCTTGTTTATAAATAATATAAATTATGGCAAATTCATGATCAAGAAATTATATTTTGCACATTGTGAAGGGTGTTGTTAACACAAAATTTAAGAGATAATTTTCAGCCAGCAATTATGAATCTGCTAAAAAAATATTTTAAAGTATGCATTTTTAAAAGCATCTTAGCTAATAAAAAGATACATCAGATTTGTAAACATATCAAAATGACAAACTCCCAGTATAGAAGTCATATGGCACCTTTGTTCCTCAAATCAAACCTCTTTTATGCCAATGACATGTTACTGTTGAACTGAGTGTTTTCATGTATAGATTTAGCATCTAGGATTTGCCAAAATCATTTAATGACTACTTCATAAAGCGTTCTGATATTCATAAGTACGCAACATAAGTACGCAACAAAACACACTGATGATTTACAATTAACAAACAATGACCCTTTCTGACCAATGCACAAGAGCAAACTGCCTTAATTATGGAACTCTTTGCCAAAAACAATAAAATAATCCTAATCCATGAAACATTTTAGAATTAAAATCAAATATCATGTATTACAATCCTATGAGCTCATAGTTGTATCTTTTTGTATTTCTTTTTTGATATTCCTTTTAAATTATGTAATTTTTTGAGTGTTTTTATTGTGTTTGATAGAGTGATTTAGTAGAGGGAAAAACATTCACATTAACCTTAAATAGCAATGTCTGTTTTCCTGAATAAACTGCAGTGAAGTAAATTAATCATATACTGAAAATATTTTGCAATTCATTTCACCTATATTATCTTCTAATTTTAAATGTGTTTTTAACAATTATGTGTGTAGAAATAATAAATAATAGTAAATAAGTATTTTTCTTTGTATATTTAGATAATAAATATTAGATTTGAAAAAAAGTTACAAAATACTGTTGGGTAATATTAACCTATATATACTTGCACTACCACCCAATACTAATTGGAACTTGATCAGACATGAGTGATAGCTAGAAATATTATGTCTGATCAAGTTCTTAAGTGATAGATGCATAGATAGCTAGAGCTAGACAGAGAAAATATTTTAGCCAGTATCAGATTTGTTTGGATAAGATATATGATGGAAGCTGGTTTATTACATGCTATGTGGTAGGCCAATGTAATGGATAGTGGAGGAAGAATGTCTGTAAAGAAAATGTAATAATATGTGTATCAAAAGAATGGACCTTTTTTCTTTATTTGGTCACCTTTACAGGATGTGTAATATATTCCAGACAAATTTGTATACAATAAATGCATCATATCTGAATTATCGCAACCGTATGGACAAGTCAAGCAGAGTTTACTATGTCAAAGCATTCCAAATCAATGTTAGGAGAAGTGTTTATGCATAAACTGAGCAGATTATCTGGCAATGCTGATTGTAGAAGGCATGAGATACTCATGATATGCCAAAGGTCATGTACCCTCACAAATATCAGATTTTCTGATACACAATGTTGTTTAATTCTACCATGTTTAATTCACTGGTACATTCTTCAGAAATCAGCTGCGATGTCAAAGAGTCTGCACCTGATAAAAGAGCATAACAGGATATAGACAGATTTGCGATGCTTGGAAAATTCTATATTTGAATTTAGGTATAATGTGATTCATTGAATTACAAGGTTCCCTATGTTCTACGTTACTGAATATATTACAAAATGTGAAAAAAATCATTATTTTTTCTAGTCCATTTTCCTGACGTTTTACATTTTTACTTGTCAGAATCATGTTTGCATATATTTGTACATGTGGTTATGACACTGAATTGATACACTTAACACAAGAGTTAACAGAGTAGCATTAGTTAAGTAACCATTTTAATCACTACACTGGCCAATTTTTCATTATTAAGTGACATTACTAATGAATTGACCCATACATGATTCTCCTGGGGTATGTCAGCCTCAATATTATCTATGAATACCATCGAACCTTTAATAATACCTGAATCCCCTCATGACTTGTCTACTTGTTCCCTGTAAAATTACCACTACTTCCTCAGTGGTCAATCTTAATGGTACTGGCCAGGATCATAAATTGGAAGCTAAACTTATATATAATAATACTGATATCTGATTTACAGTTTCCTAAGAAATATATTTGATAGAATGGTCTTATTGTAAAGTAACGATACAATATTTATGCTGATTAAGTTTTTTTTTTTTTTTTTTTTTGGGGGGGGGGGGGTTCATAATCATCTGGAATTATGGTTAGTGCTTCTTATAGTAGTACATTGACCCTTGGATTTAGAAATGTCAACCTTATATCAACCTGATATAACATCATAACCAAGACAAAGTTTACCCTACCCAAATCAACATACCTATTGACACAAAAGCAGTGAGTAAATTGGATGGTATTTAGAGTCCAAAGGCTACATCTCAACATTGTTTCAGAAGCATTAATAATTGCAGATGTAAGTGAACCGTGACTTCTGTTGAATGCATCATCAACTGTAATTTATTAGTGCAGAGTATATGTCTTAAGGGCACAGTTAACCCCTCATTTTCTGAAATATTGTATGCCTTGTAACTCAGCAACCAATAAGTCTCTCCATATAAAAGTATACATTTCTAGATGTGGATTTTGATGTAGAAGATGATGGTTAGGTCAACAACCTAACTAAATAATTTTAGGCCAATTTTGGACCTATTTTTTGGCAATATTTCAAAAAGTAAGTCAAAAATCAAAAATTTGAGAAATGCGTTCCTAGACATGTGTTTCTAGATTATAAAAAGCATTCGAGGTCCAACTTTTGTTTTTTCAAAATTTAGTTAGGTTGTTTACAAATTAATGGTCCAAGAACATGGGTTTTTTGGACCTTGGTTCAAAATCATACATTTTGGTCCAAAACTGACCTAACCATCATCTTCTACATGAAAATCCACATCTAGAAATGTATACTTTTATATGGATTTACTTATCGGTTGCTGAGTTACAAAGCATACAATATTTCAGAAAATGAGGGGTTAACTGTGCCCTTAAAGTCGTATTTCGTTAACGTCCTAGCTAGGGAATGTCATTACCAATCAGGGCAATGGTTTCCTATATATAAACTGGTTACGTTATCGCATATGTAAACAAGTCAACCTGCCCTGGGGGTATTGGGGGACATCATGTAGGGCAGGATTATTATGCATAATGAGAGGTTAAGACAGAATACTGCATACACCCTATATAGAGAGGTTATGAGGGAACACTGCATGTACCTTACATAGGATTAAAACAGAATACTCCAGCCAATATCTTAATATCTACCTTTGGATAAGAATTATATTACCATGGAGTTGTTTCAGCGCAATGGCACCTTTACAACTAGTCCATAAATGATTTTGCTCTGTTTTTTTTTTCTAAAACACAAGCAAATGACAACTAGTCCAAAAGCATATTTTCTAAAATATTTCATTTTAAACCATGTGAAATGTACTCGGCAATCTAGTTTTTGTTTGGAAATCATCTTGTACAATATTACTATGGGGTTTACCCCATGGCTATTATCTCATGTGTAAATAAACCAACCATCCCTGAAGGTTTATTGCATGCATCACTATGAATATATCTTTTCATGGAATAAAATGTACACCTTGAATACAATTACTTTCTACCTGAGTTGATAGTGATTGTAACATGGCTTTATTGCTGTTGATAAAGCTTTTTAAGCAGGGCTGAAATCTCTCCTTGGTTAAACAATTGTCTAATTTGGTATAAATAACACACACATTTTAAAGGAAAATCATTAAAACTGATTTAAATTAACCTCAATTAATACAACCCTGTACTCCTATTATGTCAATGCCATATTTTTCTGCCAGTCAAATTTATTTTCTTATATATTTCTGAAACCCAACAACAACTATAGAAATATATCTTTTTCAAAATATCTTGATGCCTTTGTCTGTTTCTTATATCTTAATTGGCATCAAAGTCCACAACTATTTTGGTTTTAAAATCTTTGAAATGATTTTTGACCTTCAAATGACATTAAGGTTTAACAAGCATCTTGTACAATATTATTTGTGGGCTCTCCCTCTGGCAATCATCTCATGTGCAAATAAACCAACCATCCCTTTAGGTTTGTTGAGGACATCGCCAATTTCATTTAAGATGGTAGCATCATGAATATTTCAAGCAAATGTTTGATGAAATAAAATGTACGCCTTGGATGCAATTACTTTCTACCTGAGTAGATATTGATGGTAAGGCGCGTTGATTTATGTTGATAAGGAATAAATTAAGCAGTGCAATTTATTTGAACAAGACTGATTTTCGATCTGATTTTTCTGCTAGAATTCTTGGCCATGTTTACTTGGTCTTATATTTGTGCATAATTGCTCCAGAAAGATGCACTTTGCTTATCTAAAATTTGAATTTAAAGATGATTTTTAACAAATAAATCAACTGGTACTTAATATATATTATCTATATCCAGCAGTTGCTAATTTGCAAATCAGTGGTACTTTTAAATCTGACTTGGTTTGACTTTCAACTTCATGTTACAAAAGTGATAACAAATTGAATACACATACTGTTTTTCTGTTTGAATGAAGGACAATCACATAGGGGAGGACATATTTCAAATTTGAAATGCCTCTATTTTGGTTATATCTCCTTAAGAAAACATATTCTAGTATCTAACATATTTTTAGTATGGCTAATAAGTATTTTATCTTGTTAATGAGTATTAAAGTGCCATGTCTTTTAATGCTTTTTAAAGCTTTTGAACTTGTAGTGCACGCAACACATGTGGCACTTTGACTGAAAAACCAAGGAAATACATTCACACTGAACAAAAAAAAACATGGTGTATTTTAATCCAATGCTAGTTAGGTTGATACTACAAAACCAGTAAGTATTAATAGAATTGAGCATATTTGTCTAACCTCACTAATGAAACTATATTAATGAGAAAAATGTTACATTGTTGACTACAATCTCTGGATTCTTTAATATAATGCATAATTCAAAACAACAATCCCTATGAAGAAGTCCCACAACACATCATTACACAGGACAGTCAAATAATGCCAATCTACACACCATGACCAGAGAGTATCTATACCACATAATCAGATTAGCTTTCCCAAATGAAATATCCAAATCCTTCATTTATCTCAATATTTCCATGCATCTCGTTTTATTCAAGAGGCTCTTGTTCTATCTGGGAGCTATTTACATTGATTTGAAATCATGCTCAACCCTACAAAGTAACCATTCAGGGAATAATATTAAAAGATATGTTATGACTTATTCTCCAAAGGACGCTCTGCCTTCTGACAATCACATTTCCTGAACTGGTTGTACCAATGTCTACAGTGCAAGGAGTCCTGCGAGACATTTTGGTAAGATCAAGCGTCTTTTATTAGAGTAATTACTGTGGTTAATATATGTAAATGTAGTAGGATACCTCTTCCTCTTTAGTAATTTTTGAAATATGAGATATGCACTTAATGATTTGAGAATTTTATAATTAGGTCCAAATGATTCCAAAAAACCTGTCTGTAATTTAAAAAGCTCAGCTTTACCAATTAAAGTGAAGACTTATCTTTGTAATTTGAGACAACAAGAAGTTTCATTTAATTGCTTAGGTAGGGCAAATTTTATGTTATTGAAAACAAATGAGAACAACCAATCAATGTTGATGACAATCATTTTGGTCAACTAAATTCTCAAGTAATTTGAGTCCATTTTGAAGATGTTTCTATAAGGAAACATAATTCACATGCTTTCATGTGGTATCAAATATGCATTTTAATTTACTAAACTGGGGATCAAAAAGTAATTAAAGGAGCATGGTCTGATTGTCTCAATATTTTTTCAAACTTATTGAGATTTTGGTACCAAAATGTTGCTCATATTTTTCTCTTCCTCTTTAGTAATTTTTGAAATATGAGATATGCACTTAATGATTTGAGAATCTTATAATTAGGTCCAGATGATTCAAAAAAACCTGTCTGTAATTTAAAAAGCTCAGCTTTACCAA
Organism: Ophiothrix spiculata; assembly: GCA_000969725.1. Lineage (NCBI taxonomy): Eukaryota > Metazoa > Echinodermata > Ophiuroidea > Amphilepidida > Ophiotrichidae > Ophiothrix > Ophiothrix spiculata. The sequence continues at coordinate 73,141 of JXSR01S006272.1, forward strand.
TTAAAGTGAAGACTATCTTTGTAATTTGAGACAACAGGAAGTTTTATTTGATTACTTAGGTGGGGCACATTTTATGTTATTGAAAACAAATGAGAACAACCAATCAATGTTGATGACAATCATTTTTGTCAACTAAATTCTCAAGTAATTTGAGTCCATTTTGAAGATGTTTCTATAAAGAAACATAATTCACAATTTCATGTGGTATCAAATATGCATTTTAATTTACTAAACTGGGGATCAAAATGTAATTAAAGGGAGCATGGTCTGATTGCCTCAATATTTTTTCAAAGTTTTTGAGATTTTGGTACCAAAATGTTGCTCATATTTTTCTCATACCCAATGTGAAATTTCACGGCTGAGTTATGTTCCATTTTGGAGATATCTATGAAAATGTGTATAATTATGGTAATCATAATTTATTTTACACAGTAACATCTAGACAGCTCTGAAATACAAAATTGTCGATAAAATCAAAATGGTTTGACTGATTCAGCTGAAATTTGAAAGTTAGTCCTCTTGAGTGAACATCTTTCATATGTTATCAAAAACTAAATTTTGAGAAATCGGATTATGTTTTTTTTTTTTTGCAAATCAGATGGATGAGCTACCTTTAAAGAAAGTACATTTTCATATGACTTATGATCCGATTAAATCAGAAAGGGAAATAAAAGTATTAATTGACAAATATTTGATGAAGTCTTGAGTATATTGTTAAGCCTTTAACCAATCCAATAACCATATTTCAAAATGCTGTTTGGGCATTTGTTGTTTTGTTTACAAAGGATGACTTCTTCAGAGATTGAATATCAATACATTGATGCAAGAATACACAGGAAAGCATACAGCGCAAAGCGGTGAATCATCTCCGGTCTTGATTCCTCCCGATGAAAATTCCTTGGAAAGAAATTATTACGAGAGACAGGAGCTGTCAGCACCTATCTGATGAAGACACTGTGGATTTTTCCATCTCATTATTTTTTCCTGATCATCAGTCTAAAGGCATGCAGTAAATTACTTACGCTATTCATATTTGAATTGTGATATTAAATACAATATTCATACTTGCTAGGAATCAAAAATGAAACAGTTTAGCATCTAACAAAAGTGCATGGATGATTGAGCACTCGGTGAGGGATGGGCTCAACTATTCAAAGACATGTCAAAGACTTTTTTGGTGGGTATCCTCAACTTTTCTTCATATTTATATTTTAGCATGTTTGTGCACCATATTAGTAAATGTAAACCCCCATTAAAGTCTTGAGCATTCATAAATGTAACCCATATAAATGTCTTGAGCATTAATACCATTCACTGTGCTTTAAAATGGTGGAATCAATTTATTATTTGGAAAATTTTATGACATTTAAATCCTCAATCATTAAGTACTCGTATGGGTCCAAATTTAAAAAAATGTAACATTACCAAAATTCATTGGATTTATATTGCAAATTCAAGGCAGCTATAACACAAAATCCCTTAACATGGGTACTTGTTTGTAGAAAATACACCTCTTAGAAATTGAGACCATTGAGATATGAGCCTCTCCAAGAAGCATCCCTATTCCCTGGCATGTAGTGTGTATTTCATAGAACCTTCAAATGTTCTTATGTGCAGCTTATAGTATTTATAGTATTAAATCTTTTTTTTTTCTGGTTTTATTAAGATATTCAGATATAATTCTAACAAATTAAAGAATATTTTAGCGTCCAATTTGTCTTTAACCTATCAAAATATTCAACATTGATGAAATATTAGAAACTTGTCAAAATACCCATTCAAGAAATGTACTTCAAAACAGTCTGATTACCATGGTTTGCATTTATATGTTCTTGAAATATGATCAAATAGAATCTTAAAAACTCCCTTCATATCACATTCTTTATCTGATGTACATGATTAATATTGCCACTGTACTCAGTCCACCAGCTATCAATATAATTATGATAAGATAATACTCAGATGGGGAAAGTTGGGGAAATATTTGTCTTTTTTGTGTTGCCATGGTTATATACAATGCCATTTTAGTCAACTTGAGGGATACACCTGACATGTGTTTTGAAAAAGTATGATTTTCTTATTCATCTATTTCTTTGTTGCAGCATTTGTAATATAAGTTCATATAATTTCAGCTTATCATCAAATCTGTAGATTTTGATTTTTTTTTGATTTCACATGTTTTAAAAGTGCATATGAAATCATCAATATAATTTATATTGTATGTGCATATCTTCTTTTAAATCATTGTGTATGAATACAAAAATAATGCATTTTGTGCTTAAGTCGTAGTTGTCCAACTCACTCGGCTTTGCCTCGTGAGCGCAAACAACTCCAACTTAAGCACAAGGTGCATTATAATGTACAATTTGACCCACGTCAAGTAGGGCGCAGTTATTAATCCATTTATTGCTTACTTATCTCAGAATAAAACAGCATACACTATGACATTACAAGCAGAATGCACCACAGCACTGACTGTACATTGTGGTATTCCAAGCACTGCATTGAGAACATGTTTGTGAGGCGCGGTGCAATGTTTAGACAATGACTTGGTCCAAATATTAACAAAACACTTGGGTCTAGATCTAGTTCATGCGGGCCAATGAAAGCATAACCATTCTATTTGTAGGGGACAAGGACAAACAGTTATCTTATGGCAAAGGTATCAAAAAATTATAACTGATGAGTCTGGTAATTTTTTTTATTTGAAAAATGAATGAGACTACATCATGTACAAAATAATGACCAACCCATCATAAGGAGAACATACAAACAATCTTGGTAACGGGATGGTACTGTACAATTTGTGACCCCACTTCCGTAACCCCACTTTTGTGACCCCACTTTTTTGTATAATAAAATTCATCAAAATATATCTACTAATATAAACATCTTATCCGAAACAATGATAAGTTCACGTACTACCTCAATTAGCTGTATATGAATTTATAATATTAACAATAAGTTCGCTCAACCTTGTACAATCGCTATATTCATTATTTCTGATGATAATTTTATTTACAGTCATTTTTCTGATGATAGTTTTATTTACAGCCATTTTTCTTATATTGAAATTCATCACTTGTGGCTTAAATAATTTTTCACATCGGACACCCCTGGCGTATTTTAAGCATTGCACATGGCGCAGCATGATTTACACAGGGCTGAAACATCAATATGTACCCTCTTCCCTGGACTTTACATGCCGGGTACAACACGGGTAAATATTGCGATTCACATTGCGCTGACTGAGACTTGGTAAAGATTAAAATGCATTGATTGTACCGTGATTATGGTGATCTTTGACAGAGGCTATTTGAATATTCTACTTTTTCTCTAAAGATTAATGACTTTTTAACTTGTAAAATGCAGCAACATGAATAAAAATATATTTTTGTGATATTGGTGTAAAATTGGCTCTTTAGAATAAAGTGGGGTCAGAAAAGTGGGGTCACAGAAGTGGGGTCACAAATTGTACCATCCCCTTGGTAACTAATAAATGCAACTGAAGTCAGCCAAATTACAGACTTTTATCAATGTTTTCAAAGACTTTACAGGGCCATTTTGGTAAACACATTAACCAATTTTTCATGCCACCTATTAGTATAATTTGTAAAATTTAACAGGAATATTAGTCTTAATTTGTTAAAAATTAGAAGATGCTCTAACTTAGCAATTAAGTCACAAGCTGCTTGCAATCTTCAATCATAAATAAGAAAGGTATGTACTGGTACTACTTCAAACAAAATAGGGGTTACATAGCCCTCTTAATAGAATAATGTATCTGAAGTGTGGGTAAACCTCAATGGTGACATTTTCTATGTAAGCCATCTTAAGTAAGTATCACTTTATTCAAAACAAAGCATTACAAAACATGTTTCTCATTATGAAATTGATTTTTGGCACAAAGGGAGAAACTGCTTGGTGCCTGGGGTATTATAGCTAAGCATTATGGTTAGGTTGTGATATTACAAAGGAGAAGCATGATAATTGTATGGAGGATGCCTTGTACCATTTTGATTATACTCTATAAATCTTGAAGTATGCAACAAGCAGCTGATTAACACACAAAAACCAATATGACCATACGGGGAAGTAAAGTAGTCCATATTTCTCGAAACATAATTATGTACCATATCTTGCTGAATATTCAAATAAACTAACAATAAAGGTTTGTCCATGTGGTAGTAACAAAATTAGCCAAAATTAAAGCAAGAGCATGAACGATTCATGTAAAAAAAGTATTAATACACAGTGATTTGGTTCTAATCAATCCTGATCAATCATTACTAGACTCTTACACAATATAAAACCTCCACTTCACAATGTTGTAGAATACAAGGGATATACTATGGATCTCGTAACAGAGTCTGATTGCTTGTTGCATACTTCAAGGTTTATAGAGTATAGCACTCCCAAGTTCATACACAGGATACCATCTTATGGTGAAAGATGTAGATTAAAAATGTGGCTGGATTTTAATCTTGATTCAAAAAATCCAATTCATCATTTACATGATTTCATAACTCATTCACACCTACTCTGTGGCAAAGTGTATAGTTTAGAGATTCATAAAACAGATATAGTCGAAAAGGTAGATGTTCAGATTTGAGCAGTTTTATATTTGTTTATGAACTGCATCCATTAGTGTTGATACAACAGATTTTGCAACCTAAGGGTGTGTTCATAGTATGACAACCGAAATTTAAAGATAACTCCCTATTAGTAGAATAATAGTTGGAAAAGATAGCCGTTCAGATTTAAGCAGTTGTAATATATTTATTTGTTAACTCTGTCATTAATATTGATGTAAAAGATGTGGCAACTTAAGCGTGTGTTCATAGTATAACAACCTAAATATAAAGATAACTCCCTTGTAAATAATAGCTGAAAAGATAGATGTTCAGATTTAAAGGAGCTTAGTCTGATTTTCAAAAATTAAGTTTTCAATATCACATGAACGATGACCACCTAAGAGGTTCAAGTTTCAAATTTCAGCTGAATCAGTCGAACCGTTTTGATTTTATGTGCAGTTTTATATTTCAGAGCTGCATATTCGTTACTGTATAAAATTAGTTATGGTTACCATAATTAAACACTTTTTCATATGTATCTCCAAAATGGAACATAACTCGGCTGTGAAATTTCACATGGGTTATGAGAAAAATATGAGCAATATTTTGGTACCACAATCTCGAAAAGTTTGAAAAAAAGTTGAAGCATTTGGACCAAGCTCCTTTAAGCAGTTTGTTTATTAGCTCTGGCATTAGTATTGCTGCAAATGCAACAGTTTATTTTGTTTATTTATTGTTTAATTCTGATAAAATCTGAATGAGGCCTGATTTAATCTTACTTTTATTTATTAGAATTCTAATTCTAACCAATAGAAATGGATTCAAATTTCATCTCACATAGCACACCAACTGATAAATATATTTATTGTTTAATTCTGATAAAATCTGAATGAGGCCTGATTTAATCTTACTTTTATTTATTAGAATTCTAATTCTAACAATAGAAATGGATTCAAATTTCATCTCACATAGCACACAAACTGATGAATATATTCCCTGAATGATTGCTAAAGAAAACTTCAGATTTCCGATCAATAAACAAAAGACTATGTTTTCACTCGCTACATGGAAAGAAGTAGGATGAGTTCATATTGAAGTTTAAGGATGACATAAGCATCTAAACATTTTCAATATGTGTCCTAAGAGTATTTATTCAAGAAGATTGATTTCATGAAGTTGTTTAGGAGTACATTGGTTAGATCAAGAATTGTAAATATTTATTGTCTTTAGGGAGTAGGTATTCAATTACCAAATTGAGCTGATTTATAAGGATACAAGGCTCTAATATATTTTTTTTATTCTCTTCTTTTTCTTTTCATATTATGGATTCCCACTTTGCTACTTTTTGATTCTACTAATAGGTAAGTTCAATAAACAAACAAATGCAAACTGAAGAAAAAATATGTGACCATGCATCATGAATGTAAAGGCACCAAATTTCATTTTGCAATACTTTTGAGAATACATCCTGAAGTCACATGCTCACGTTTTTGGTTTTTTTTTTTCATTTTACGGATCAGTTATAACTTTTAAGATAAATAATTGTTTTAAAGATATATTCTTTGTTGAAATTCAGAAATAAGTTTACATGTATGTAAAATACTCTCAGTAGAGAAATGTCTTAGTGACTTTAGTTACATTGGAAACCAGTGGAGTCCAATGGAGTATATACATTGACGTTCCTCAGTATAAACGTCTTTTTATCCATGCAAACACACACTAAACCAGGAGAGGTTGAATTACTTAAGTGATGTGTAGCATCTGTATTGATCTTACAAATTGCACAGAGTATCAAATTTTACAATCTGACATCAACATTTCCTTGAAACCAATTATAGCACTTTCCATTCAGGGTTTGAAAGGATTGCAAGTGCTCACCTGATAAAACATAATTATCTTAGAGTGAACTCAAAATAGAAAATCTTGAATGACTTTTCATGTCGTTTTTTTTTAATTAGTGACAATCTTGAGAATAACTTTGAAATATGATTTCTACTCAGTAATAATTTTTATTCATTAGAAAAATGCAATATTTTGGAAAAAGAGATTACTGTTGAACCTGGATAGATCTATTTCGGGGAGGTGTTGTCTCCACATTCTATATAATGGGATTCTTGTGTGATAGTCAAAAGCATAGCCCTAATGTGGATCTTTTAGTTAACATTAATAACCTTTATAAACCCTAGTTTTGGCTTAATTAGAAGAGGGAAAAAAACACTTTTTTGTAGATTTTCTTTTGTGTCTCCCTGGCTGTAAATCTGTAGATTATTATTGTCGGGGTGTTGTCAAACATCATGATATAACCAGAGGAACTTATTTCTCTGTGATAATTTAGGGTCCTTTACAAGTTAGATCAATAATTGCAGTAAAGATAGGGACACCTCTTCCTCCTGTAATGCAAGACAATTTTGCCAGTGCTGACAGCACACTTTGCTGTGAAGTAATATCTTCAGCAGAAATTGTTCTAATAAACCTATTTTCTAGCATTGATGAGATCCGACACAATGTATTCATGACAGTGTGATTCATTGTACCAAATTTAATTATCCTCACAGTGATCCTGAATAAAACTGTTCAGTCTAATTTTGTCACAATTTTTACTTTACGATTTGTACACAACAAGGTTGTTACACCATTGTATTGTATTGTACAGTTGATACACTGGTACATACACAGAAGTAGGTGTAGGGCACCTTTGAATTAACTCTATAGACATGTTAAAATACCTATGCTGGTACTTGTTTACCCAACAAAGTTTAATACTATGCAATTATACCTTCACAATAACAACACTAATTCACAGAAGTAGCTGCAGCTTTTAATCAACTCACAGGTACTTTGAAATACCTATGCTGTACTTGGTTACAACAGCTGGAGCTACTTTCTTGTATGTACTGAAGTAGAAGCTGTTAGAAAGGGAAGTTGCTGAAAAAAGGTTGTGGTTTGTAGTAAGCTGGCTGTGTATGAGGTTTATAACTATATCAAAATCTCTTGTATATTTGCAAAATGGCCCATTTTAAGTTGAGGTATACTTTTCTGTTCACTTATTTGTAAAAAGGTTTTTTTTTTTACAGTTTGAGCTGCCGTATCAAAGCATTTATTTACAGAAAGTTAAAACTGTTTCTTTTTAAAAAATGAATGAAACTAAATGTTTTACAGTAGGTTTAATTGAATTTCTTATTTAAAAAAACGTTATCTTGTAATGCTCTGGCATATTGTATGTGTTTTCTCATACATGAATTGTTGTTTTCCTCAAAGAAGACAAAGGGATATCTAAACCATGATGTTAGTGTTTAGGTTAGTAAAAGGTAACAGAAAACAACTTAAGAAATTATCATACAATTTGATCTGCAGCTTTTATAAAATGCATAAGCTGTTAACAAGATCCTTACTACCTTGTTTTTCACTGATTTGTGTTGCATCTTTCCCTCATAGGTCATCTTATCTAACTTGACCAGTCAAATGGCTATGTATGCAATTTCTTGTTGATCTTGATAACCAGTTCTAGGCCAATTGTCAACCTGTTCAGGCAGTGGTCAAGCCAATAGTCAAGCAAGATAAGCGACGTGTGTTTTGTAAAGTGGGATGACCGGATTGACTGGCCATTTGGGAATTTACAGATTGAATGGGAGGTTTGATTAGATTGCTCACAATGTCAACAAACAAAGGGAAAATGGCGCAAAAGAAAGGAAATAGTTTGTCAATTTGGTTTTTACTGCTTTTAAATTGAATATAAAGTGAGAAAAATTCACTTACTTGAAAAGACTGATATAAATCCATTAATCTTAATGTGTATCCACAATGGCAATTGACTCTTGTGTTTTCCCCTTTATTTTCCTTTTAGATTTTCAAACTTCCATTTATAATATAATATGAATACACAACATGGCATAATTTTGTCAAACGTGTATCAAAAAGTAATATTCTTTCAAACCTGTTTATATATTATATACAATTTCAAATTCAGTGACATTTCTCTAATCAGCTTACTCCATTTGAGAAATGGGAAAGAAGCGTTCAAGTAGACATTTATCCTGTATTTTGTTAACGATATAGTGGTTTAAACATTGTACTTATCAAAGGTCATTCTGAAGTTATTACAAATATTATTACAGTGCTACATGGAAAATGGTCAAGATAATGAATAACAGGGAACACTCTTTTATTTGTATGAAAAAGTCTTTAAAAAAATAATGACTTGATATTCACCATTAAGATATTTTGTTTCCATTTTAAAGACATAATAGATCTATGACATTCTATAGTTTTATCTGACTATATATTTTATTCGTTTTTAAAGAGCTCTTGAAAATAAGGCTTTTAAAACTTATGTTTAATCAATTTCAAAATGATTATTAATCTAGCAATATATTGTACCCTGGAGAAGACATCCAGGGGCTGTACTACATAATAGAGGATGATAAGTGGAAAAGATATTGAATTAGATAAAGATTAGGACTGCACTTTATTGAGGATCAGACTAATTAGAAGAGCAAATTCGAATTAAATTTGAAAAGAAAAAAATACACTTTAATGACATTTTAGATTTTAGGTTTTGTAATGTAAAGTGTACACATCATAAAACATTAGAAATTAGGTAGAAATTAACATGTTTCTAATTTAACTGGGACATTTTTTTTTCTGCCAACAGGCTCGTTTTAAGTTTTTCTGCCAAAAGTACAACTACCAGTTAAGATAATTGCTTCGTGGCTAAGCTCTATCAAAATTATGATTTTTCCTTTGTTTCAAATTTCATTTTTTTTTCATTGTTTGTACTGGTTTTACTTACAACAAATCCTGTTATTTATCCTAACTGGTTATCAATGGTGAATATGGTAAGGTAAGCTCCTATTTTATGCGGCTTTCAAAACACCTTACAGGCACTGAAATGAGATACTACGCACCAACTTGTCTCATGAATGCGTCCTACTTTCTATATTTTGAAAGATTTATAGTAAACCAAACGTAGGGATAAAACAAGTTCAACTAGAAAAAGGGAAGTTTTCTTAATGACTAATTATAAACGCCCTCCTTATCATTCACCTTAATAAGCCAGGTAGGAAAAGTATTTTACTGTAGGGAACACTTAGTCAACCTTATTGTAATGGAAATTGTATCATTATTGAACTCTAATAAGCTTGTATTTCTCTTAATCAAAGCCTGTAGGCATACAATGGGAATAAAATGTGATTCACCAATAAAATAACAAATTCTGGGCATTTCTATACATAACAGAAACACAGATAAAAACTCAAGATACATGTAACTGAATCATGATGTAGTAGTGGTGGTAAGAAATGCCATGGAGTATGGCTAGGTAATGTATCTACCGGTATAGCTTTAGGATGTTTTTCGGATGTCTCTTTAGGTTCATCGTTTTGGATAGAGTTACTCATTTTGCTTGAGATAGAAGATGATGATGTGTGGTCAAATCTTTGTCATTTCCTTAAAGGGGATGGAATGAATTAAATTAAAAGAATGGAATGGAAGACAACTGAGAAGGACATTTTGGTTGTCAAAATGCTCTGATGCTACATTCATTGAGCTAGAGGCACTTTTTTGGTTAGTCAATTCGCTTTTAAGAAATAGATACATCCACCGACTAAAGTAGGGCTTCTTTTTTTTTTTCTAATATGTTATACAGCAAGCTGATAAATACCCAAAAAATCTCTTTCAATTTTATTAATATTTCAAAACCAATGAATTAAAACCAAAAATTATTTGATGACAACAATTACAAGAATTTGTGTGTGTAAGAAGACTCAGAATTACCCCATTCAATTGGTTTACTTCTTGTTTGTCATGTTGAAAAGCACATAGATTAATATTTATCATTGTACTTGCAAATTTTTAACAAAATATGTTATAGATACTGAAAAATGCAAATTATCTTTTCCTGAACTAAATTACAACTGTGATTCATCTTGTACAATACTTGATTGCTGTATTTCACAGCTTTAAAAGTGATTTGAATGAAACATAAGGCAAAAATTTGGGTAAAATAATGCTTTTTGATGATTTTCACAAAAAGTAAATTTTCAAGTCATAAGCCAGATATCCTTTCTATAGTAAAGTAGTATATACATACTTTTGTGTGTCTTCAAATTAAGAAAAACAAGATCGTCATGAATTGTGGAGTTCCAAAACCATTTTTAAGAATTACCTCCCTTAATTAAGACAGTGAGGCTTGTATCCATAACAGTGGTTGAAAGTTTAGATAACTATGAAGTAAGTGTTTATCTAAGTAAAAAATGTTGCTTTTTATAGTTATCTAAAAACATTTAGTGTAGACTATACAAACCTTTGAAATGCTCAAAGAAATTAGAAATGTGAAGTGTATGTAAAATCTAAGATCACAGGTTAAAAAGTCACCTAAGAATAGAGGTGGAACTTATCCTGCCTCAAAGCATGTCTTATAAGGAAGGATATGTTACAGTGAAACTCCTGTCACTCCCTGTACAAATGGTTTGCTAAATGCTGAGACATTGCAACCAAAATAGCCCTCAGCTCACTGGGTATATAATGGTTGCATTGGTTTCCTTGTTAGTCTCATTCACGCATGTAATTTTTACAAGATATCTAGCTGCAGGGTAAATGAGGTGAGAGTGCTTTGCCCTCTGGTGCATTGAGTTAACTGATGAGCTTGAAAATGTACTTTGTTGTACTTCATCACCCAACTTCTTGGTGGTTAAGGGGAAGGACAATTTAATGATTGAAATCTTAAAACTGCAATAATCTGTATGCATTTTTTTCAACGAGATAAATCAACAATATTATTATAGGGAAAATATAAAAGTTAAGCTGTTTTCTGATTTAAAAAAATAAAATAAAAAGTATCCTATCAGCTCTACACAAATTTTAAAAATCTAGATTACATTGAGTAGGCTTTAGGGCTTAGTCACACATCAATGTATGACTACCGTACTGTTTTTTATCATAGTGATACATGTAGGTCCTATGGCCAAACATAGTACCGGTATATTAGGTGTACATTGTAGTTCAATACATAGATTTGTGACTGAGACCTTATAAGAGACTAACTTAATCTGAGATGTGAGTTGATACAGCAAATTTGATGTGACGGCTTCCAATATATTTCATTATCGTTTCTTTCATCACACTGATGTCATGATAGATCATTTAATTCTTGGCTTTATTAAATTTGTTGTCTTCTGTAAACAACTTAACCATGGTGACATTATTAGTCCAACCTCCACAAACCACCAGTAAAGTTTGCCCAAGTCAAGTTATGGTCCGTCAAAGGACAGCCACATCTATAGATTCAAATAGCTTTATATTATTAAATAGCATTAAAGCATGACAGTGTCAGGATACCAAATCTGACAGAAGGTGCATTGAAGTATCATTTTACACACATTTTCAATTGAGCTTTTTCTATAAAGAAATGGTAGTTTTATGTTTTATATTATTTACTGATAAGGCAAGTTATGTGAGTGCATATGTGGGCACAAATAATTTTAACAATATTTACTGCACCAGAAACCACTGCATGAATGCAGTTATGCTTCAAAAAATAATCCAATAAGAACAGTCATGCATTGTTTCAAATCCGTGTAGGTCTATGGATCTCATCATCTTAAAAGCTGCAAGAGATCATCCTGTGTAAACATAAATGAACCTTAGTGACATCTCTCTCACCTTATATCAAAACACACCATAAGTATTACCATGCATGTTGGCTAAATATTGACACATGTTTGGACTGACTGAAATTGCTCGTTGTTTTCATTTATACAAACTTCTACATGGTGGATAGTAAAAATGACACAGACACCCTATGCAAATAGCATGTAAGTGTTCTATTAAGGGTGATATGCTAATCTAAAAGCAGAAGCATTAAGGGGCTGTTCAAATCTCAACCGGCGGTTTTCTGCCAGTTTTGGCCGGTTTTGGGCGATTGGATTATTCCGGTTGAACCGCCCCAAACCTCCAAGGCAAACACTGGTTGAGTTTTGAAGTAGCCCTTAATAAGTTGTATCTTACTGGTTTTAAATGAATGTCTCGCATGCAATTTAACCCTAATCTAAACCAGCTTTATTATCCAAAGCAGAAAAGTGTACATGAATCATAAAAATGAGTAAAAAGTACTGACAGAGTTTGCCCAAATCCCTTTTAAATACAGTTCATAATGATCATGTGAACATAAAACATACACTCTTGGAATTTGTAATAATACATTACCATTTTAAATAAAAGGAGAAACAAAATGTCTAATCCATTTTAAAAGTAATTCATCAGGGTCATGTATAGGCCTAACCATTTCAGTGGCTATTAATTGCAATGATTTCCTACATTTTACCTTGAAATCTACACCATCAACAAGAAAAATCCATTTCAAATGTACTTCACACTGTCTCGGTGTGAATATCCTATCCATTACAGATGTGATTTAATGCATTCATACATCCAGTTGATAGAAACCTACACCTGGATCAAATCTTATTAGACTTCCACAAAATGGCATCTAATGAGTTGTCAAAGGATGAATCTATTTTAATGTGCATCACAGACTACATGTGAGCATCCCATCCATATCAGGTGCTATTTGTTGCATTCATACATTCCAGCTGATAGAAACCTACACCTGGATCAAATCTTATTAGACTGCCTCAAAATGTCACTGAATGAGTTATCACAGGCAATCATATCCACTCTATCATGTTTAAGTTCAGATAAGTCAACAGTAATTGCAAAATGTGAGAGCTAGTATCATGTACTGATGAAACTATGAACCAACTTGACATAATTTAAGCTTTAAGTGCCGAGTTTTTATCATCATCATCCTAGGAGGTGAAAATGTGGTATATATTTTCATCATTTTACATCACATTTCCATTAGAGGGGACGGTATAGATGTGTCGTATGTGGAATGACATAAAAGCATGCTATATAAAGAAAAGGAAACAACTTTAAAAATTTCAGGAAATTGATAAGAAAAGATGCAAACAGCTTCATAATATAAAGAAAAGTCGCTAAGCTTTTTAAAAAGGATATGGTTTCCATTTGTGTATAATGTTACTTTAGTAAGTGCTGAATTGGCATATTGCAACCCTGACAAATTATGTTTCTTCTATTTTATTATTTTTTTACAAAAATTTACTATTTGATTTCATGCAACATTGGAAAACTATAACAAAATGAGTGTGTTGTATTATCAAATGTAAACCCATTCTCAAATTTTGTTTCACTCTCTCCTTGACAATTTTGGTACAAAAATTTGGGCTTATTTGAACCATTTTGGTTAAACTAACAAATTAATTATTTAAAGTGGTGACATATTTTTAGGGGGTGTAAGGGAGCTCACACACCCCAGATGAATTGTATATAATTATATACAATCAGACTAATTTGATCTATGAGGGCCTCCATGACCAGAAAAGTCCATGAAATGAATCTACAGTCTGTTAAAATATAATAGGCTTTTTTCAAGATTTTTGGTCAAGTTTAGTTATATAATTTGTTGCATTTTATTGATGTAAATCATCATTTATTGAGGTATAGAAAGAGAAAAATTATATTCAAACCTGTTAAATTTTTTTATAAAGCATTAGTAAGACATTGAACTCCAAATCATTTGGCTTTTGCAATGAACATGCAAGGTTTTTTCCCCACTTTTTTTACTTCTTTATTATCAGCCATTCTTTATGAAATAATCTAAAAACATCTTGCAGTTTTAATATAACATGTTCATTTGCTACCATTACAAAATGTCAACAAAATCCTTGCAGCCTACATCAAAACTTGCCACAAGTTAAAACAACATAAACATCTTAAGTAAAAAGGGTTCACTTACTTAAAAAGCTCTACCCAGGACACCTATTTTAAGTTTATTTTGTAAGAAAATAACAGTTTGACAAATGCGTTAAGTGGGCATGTTGACTTTTAGCATCTGCACTAGCCAGCTTGTTATTCTGTTTTCAAGACACCAGTGTTTGTTTGAATTAAATCTTGACACACTTGCCTCCTGCGGTCAGGGGATCTCCACTGAAAATACTAAATCCAGTTTCTGTGGGCCCTTTAGGGTTGTCGTAGTGTTGCAATCCAATTTCAAGTGCACATTGGAAAATTTTGCAGCAAGCAAGACCAGCTAATATACCATTTGAAATTATTTTTATAGTCCGGTTATATGTATGAAGAAGTTCATCCCAACCTCCTACCTACCCATTTTGTTCTCCTCGGAAATAAGGGTGTCAAAAATTTGTGGTTTCCACCGGGGCTAGAACCAGGGATCTCTCGCATCCCAATCCCATGTCCACCTATACAAAGTCACCCAGGGGGCGCTGCCTAGGCAGAGATTTCGTGCAAATGACGAATTCGGCGATTGTGGTGATTTTCTTTTGTAACCTTTTGTAACCTTCGGGAGATTTAGGGTTATAAAAGTTATAAGGTAAAGGTAAAGTGGAAACCGAAGCTTGTTTGCTAACGGCCATGGTGCCCATCTCCATTTCCTTAGCGTTTAGGCCAGACTCCACTACTGTGTATGTTTGTGGGGGGTACGCCACTCCTCCCGCACAAACGAGTCTGATTTACCTTCCCAGTACTTTTTACACACTGGTACCCATTTCTGTCACCTGGGTGGGGAGGAACAATGTGGACGAAGAATCTTGCTCAAGGACTCAACACTGCAGTGATCGGGCCGGGGCTTGAACCCACAACCTCTCGATTATGAGTCCAATGCTCTAACCACTGCGCCACAGTGCTCCACAAAGTTATAAATCGAACAAAAAACACACCAAAAGTGAAACTAAACATAGGAACTCTTTCACTTCCATTCAAAACCCTGCCTTGGGATGTTTAGTCCAAGTTTTCATAGTAACTAAACACTAGATGTATATACAAGTGCATTAAGGCACGGTTCCCAATTCATGACGGAATATCTTCCGACGTACGAAAGGGCTTGACGCAAGAGCCATGATGAAATGTATTTTGAGTCATGACGCAAAAAATGTTAGGAGAAACGTATAACTACCTTCTTTGAGGTAGTCTTTATGATGATTGAGGCCCTGGCGCAATTTTCTGCATCATTCAATACACTATGCTACATCTATCTTTGAGTCATGAACCATTTTTTTGGCATCATGATGCAAGACAACTGCGTCAATCCCTTTCGTATGACTCAAAAGCTTTCGTCATGAATTGGTAGGTGGTCAAGTTATGTTCTAACATCTAGACTGGCCAGCTTGTTGTCTTACATCCTAAACCTGAGTGTCTATTTTCATTAAATCTTGACACCATTTTGTTCTACTGTCATTGACTCGCTTTGAGCATGGTCTGATATTACTTTAACATCAGTGTTACATTGACACAAAATGTTTGTTGCATAACTTGAATATCAAATAGGTTGTAATGTGATGGGGGAGGGGGGAAGAGTTACTAATGCATGACCAGAATGCAGCATATAAAGCATATACTGCCTAATGATCACTAACACCAGACCCATTAAAGGGACAATTCATGATCCACTTTTCACCTTCAAGGTGCTCTTTAGCTTATAAGAATCCTCATCTGGTATATGTTATGATCCTCAAACCATTGTTTCATATGTGCTTGCATTGTTCAGAAAAGTGAGAAAAAAGTGTCATTTTCGAATTTAATATTGTCAGGGCCCCGACAGTAATTATAACACTTCTGGGGATTTTCGAAATATTGAAAAGGTTGTAACTTTTAAATGAATGGTCAGAATCAAGTGAAATTTTCAGCTTATATTTCTGTTGTGCTCTTCTTTGTATTTAGCTAGAAAAACACAAGGTTTTTGTCACATCAAAATCATAAATTGCACCTTTAAGACAGCCAAATACCTATTCCGCTGTGCTTAATTTCGTCTGAAACACTTTCATGCCTTTAGACCAATTATGCTCCTTGATTCCTCCTTGCCCTCAAGGCTATAATAATCTAGTATATAAGTTGCGCTGATCAAGCTCTAGCAAGGTTGAGTATCTTTAAGAGTTATATTTACCCTAAACTGTAAAGTGTAATTAAGCTTAACTATCACAACATTGACATTGGACATCCTGGCTAGCCACTTCTTGTCTGCTTTGCTTTATCTAAGTGTCTCCTTCAATAAAGTGTGCACATTAAGTATTTTCCTGTCTAAAGGTATTTTTTGATAGCACAGCCTCTTGAGCTTATAAGCTTTACGGGGTATGCTATTTATTTTGTTAAATGACATTAGTGGTCAAAACATATTCAATGTCTAAGTTAAAATTTATCATTGACATTACTATGGTGGTGGGACATCACATCACACACCTAAGGCCCAATAATTATCCTTATAATTGTTACACATATGACAGAAAATCTTGTCACATTATTTCAGACTAACATTTAATGCATATGTTTTGGACTGTAGTGTTGGCAATTATTAGGAAACTGCTAAAAATGTTCTTTATGTTTAAATCAAATAGTAGCAGTCACATCTGAACAATTCTAACAGTTTTTATATTTGTCCCTATTTATATATTGTTGTTGCTATATAGTATGACCAGGAGTTTGACCCACCAAAGACTTCAACATACATATCAATTGAAAATTAAAGTAAAAGGAAATTTAAAATGCGCTGTTGAACTTGAACTGATAAACTAGCCATTTGTTGTCGTATTTTATGTTCAAAGTAATACCTTAAAATGACTTGTGATCCTTCCTGTACCTTAAGGGTCTATATCCTATTAAGTAAGTCATAGCCTAAACTACTCAATCGGATTTAAATATAACATGTTACATGCAACCTTGAACAAGAGGCCTTGGAATGACTCCTTGTTCCTTTTCTTGGTTTTACTTCTTTCAAGTGTCTCCTGATATCAATGACCTATTATTCAAAGGATGTACTTTCAATATATTGTTGATGGTAAATCATTGTCAAAAAGGTTCACATTTTGTGACATTTTACTAAATGTACGCAATGGTTTGGTAAATTCCAAAGTGTCACAATATGTCCGATCTATTTTCTCATAATCAGGAAATTTATTTAAACCTTTTTTCAGTATGTCTAATCTAGTTATGAGTCCTCTTCATAATTGTAAGTGGTCTATTCTCGTTTGTTAACTTGTAAACCAATGTAGCTTCCTGTTTTATTTCTATATAATCCATCAAACTTTGCAATGCTTTCTTTGATAATATTTGCAGTTTCAATTGAATGAGTTATCAACCGTAATAAATGCAAAATATATTTGTTACAGTTATATTAGTAAAACTTGGCCTTTAAGGATTAAGATGTTTTTGTACCGATTTGCTGTTTGTTTAAACTTTATAAAGCAAATATACTTACAAAATTCTGTCATGTGATGAACTTACAGCTGATCAGCACCTGACCCCCAAGTTATGAAAATCCTTTGTCTATTATAGAACAGGCCAGACTACAACTTACAGCTTACCAAACATATTACAAGCAAACTACTTTAAGGTCTAGATGTCTGTAAGACATGATTCTTCTCAAGTCTCCTTCAACCTCCTTCCTGTATACTTGAACCTCAGATTAAACATACCATGTACTAAGTATGCAACAACTCACATACCTAAACAACTATCTGCAATAATTCATGAATTTAGCCCAACAACTATCTGTAAGTCAGTGATGCTTTTATATAAGCATATAACTCACAGGCATTTACCCATCATAGAATATCATCAAATATATCAGGCATGAATTAGTGTTAATAGACTTATAACCAAAAAAGCCTTATAAATTATAATTGCTTCAAATTCAATGTGTGTTTTTTACCAAATACTTTAAGAAGTTCAAACCTACTAAAACTCACACATAATGTCAAGTGCCCTTAACGTGATCAAATTATATTTTACCCATCATATTTATTGAACCCATTGATTGTTGATCAGTGATAACACACTCTCCCATACACATGAGATTACATTCATCATCTCATCTTATAGCAACTCAAACATACACTAGAATCACTAGAAAAAACAACAAAAGGCAAAAATCTATTCCACTATTCCCAGTGGCACCACATGAAAACAGACCTGCTTTCTGAGTTCAGGTTTATATCTGACTTTAACCCATGTTTTTTTAAATGCCTTTCAACATCCCTGCTTTGGTTTTATTGAATTTGATTTACAGAGATTGATATTTGATTAAGTGTGGTTTTCTGCCAGGGCACATTTTGATGAGCATCTTTTCACATATGAGTTAAAGGCACATTGGACAATTGTTGAATATGGTACAACAATTTACATACATGATATACATGATGCATTTGCCTCTCCTGACCAAAATGTCTAGCTATGCCACTGTCCAGGAGCATGTTTTTTTTAAGCCAAACATGCTTTTCCAGGAGCATGTTTGTACGTCCAACATGTTCCTGGATGTCACATCCAGGAACAGATTTTACTTCAAATGGCAGATCATAAAGATATATTTGTGACTAAAAAACTTTTAGATGATACATAACATGTACAGTCCCCTTTAAGTGAAAATTGATAATGCAAAAATCAAATTAAAGTTTGCTTTCACTCAATTCCAGTTGAATTATAACACCATCACATGCATCCGTGCTTATTGATGCCATCTTTCTTATCAGAAAACTTCAAGGTGCAAACTTCTGAGATTTCCCGGTTAAATAACTCTAGTCAGAATTTTAAAACAAAATATTTTTCTTGGAGTCACGAAAAAGTAGAATAGTGCGTGGGTGCACATCTCGTAATTCCACTTTACAACATATGAATATGTACAATCAGGTACACTTATGCAAATCTGCCTAGATTTCATGCATTGTACAATAGTACTACTTATGCAATTTGAGTGTCATGGTTTATGATTGGCAGTGACACCAAATCCTAAATCGAACAAGTGGAAATACAACTTACTCAAGTGGGAGGATGAACTTTAAAGTCAAATCCAGGCAAATACAGTTATTAGTTTGTATACCCTGTCATCATTTACACATGTGACCCTTTCCCTGGAATTCAAAAGCACTTAATGCTTTTTTCATACTGGTTGTGGCTTTGTTGTCTGTCGATTCAGACTTTTTTTTTCCTGAGCTAGTCATGTATGTTCCTGAATATTGTTATTCTAATCATTTGTCCTTATGTTATCTTTAAACCAAATGAAAAATTGACCACTAGGTCCCACTAGATCATAGATTCTATGACTAGATTCATTTTCTATGTGCCTTTGTATCCTTTACTATCTAACAACAGCACATTTTATGGATATTTATGAATGAACATCTGTAGAATTTCAATTCTGTTATTACAAGAGTCAGTAACCTGCTGGTCATAGCTACAATCTGGGAAGGAAAGAAAGGTCCAATCAAAGTTTCTCACTAATAAATGATGTGAAATTTAAACCTACACAACAGGGTAAATACTTAAATAATGTATTAAATATATATGTGCACCTAATTATTAGTTCCAATTTGATGTCTTGTAACAAAAGATTAAAGATTAGATTTATTGTTAAGTTTTCATGGCTTGTTTTGAGAAAGTGACAATTGTACCTTTTCACCAAGAATAAAATGTTGTAGCAAATTGATATTTACACTTCCTATGCACAAATTACATAAGACCATCTACAAAAGTGACATTTTCACAAGATTTATTAGAAACACATCCACAATAATAATATCATTTAAGAGAAACTATGTAATCCCCTGTGTTGCAGCCAAACAATGAGATTAATATCACTGAAAAAAATCCATCTACATATTTAACATTTTGAAGATCAGTAGCATACTGAGTTTTACAATGCTGAAACTTGAAGTTCTTACCCCTAATTCTCTCTAGGAGTCAAATTTCATGTCAAAAGGAACGAAATTGCCTTAACTAGGTGTAGAATTTAAATTTTGGTATATGAGGTCAGAATGACCGGTTTATTACTCCTGCATGCAGAGTGACCCGTTTTACTACATCTCTATATCTTTAATACATGATTTTATGTTGTAAATGATCATTAAGTCAGCCATTTTGGGTCATTTTTAGGCCAGATTTTAGCTCAAAAAATGACACTAAAATGTTTACAAAACCTTTAAAAATATATCTTATTGGATAATTTCTTTTGATTTACGTAGATAGTTACAGTAGTTGTCTAAAAAGAACATGAAATTCAAAGTATTGCATACAAGCACTCAAAATATTACATTGAAAATGTTAATCTATTGTTTTTATCCAGAGCCTCATTAATTATTCATGAGCTAATTTGCAATAATTAGCATAATGAATAAAGCCTTTGCATTTTCAAAAACCTTCAAGTCCAAGCTATCCAATGAAATGCCACTTACTGACCTATACCATAAGTATGAAATTAAAAACACATAGTCAAGTAATTGTTATCGACAGTTAACATATTGTGCTATTTAGGTGCGAGAGAAATAGGGTTAAAACTAAAATTAAATCCCCGAATTGCACTTCCAATCACTTTTGTTTTTGAGTATCCTTATTTTAAACACTTTCATGAATGACATAACAGACATGGTTGGAATTCTAACAAGGATTTTGAGAGTCAGTAACCTGCTGGTCAAGTATATCCAAGTGACAGAGGGGGATATGGGATCTTCCTGCACAGACAATAACTGACAATCTTGTCATTGCCCAGATAATCTTATTGATAATACATAAAGTAACTTAAATATAAAAGTAATATTACAAATTATATTTATCTTCTCTTACATATTTAGCTATACTTCGGATGTTTTTGAATATCATTCATAAATTCTTAAATGACAACCTTATATCATAACTAATAAATGTAACAGAAACAAGAGCTACATGAGTTTACCCAAACATTGCTCAAGATCACTTAAGCTATCATTTTGTAAAGTAAAATCAAGACAGATGTACAAAATTTCATGTTTGTTGAGATTATGAATTGGAATGTTCTGTTGATGTATTTAAAGAGAAAAATATTTGATGCCTGGTATATGAAATCGGAAAAGATGAATATAATATATACAAAAGAAAAATTACAACCTAGGTTAGAATATCTGATACAGTTATCAGAATGATTGAAAATTAGATAAATAAGTGCACTGTTAACCTCTTAAAATAAATTTACTCTACCTTATGATTATTGTAACCAAAAACAAGTTTGAAACTTACTTTGATTTCTTTGATATGATTCTAGAAACTCTCATTATTCTAGTTTAGCATTCCATGTTGTTTTGTCAACAACTACTTGAAGTTAAGGTATAAAATTTCCCCTGAATTGATCAATATCATGCACAAACATTATGGTACAAAATTTCATACAGATAAATACAAACATCAAAAAAAAAACTTTTAATGTCAAAATGATTATAATCTGCATGTCTCCTATAGCATGTGTTGGGGGTTTGAAAAGATAAATCTTGATGTTATCTTATTAAAACCATGTCTTTTATCATATAGCGTCAGTGAGTAATAAGGATTCTTTTTTTCTTATCTATGTCTACGATAACTATAAAAACACAAATTTGATACAAAACTTAATTTCAGATATTCTATTATTTAAAATGTCATTTTATTTTCATTTCATTCAGTTCATTTTAAAAACATGGGGAAGAGAGGAAAATACAGATGCCTCCAAAAGCAAAAATAAACAGATCATAAAGTACATCAGAGGAAACATCTGAAACAAGAAATGTCTTTAAAAAAAGGCAATGCATCAACGCAACTGGCTGGGCAAGATTTTTAAGATGAAATTCTTAAGTCATATTTTTGTAAAATATACATCCAAGTCCGATAGTAGGTAGTTGATGCATATTTTACAATTCAAGAATTTCAGCATTATCCTACATATCAAAAGGTATATATATAACAAGTTGACAACCTAAAGGCAGTGAAATAAGGACATCTACGCTATTTTCTTCATATTAGAAGTACTTTTAAGTACTTTAAGTACGTCTTTAAGGAATTTAAAATTTCATCTACATGTAACTGACATATGAAAATGGTATCTGACATTTTACAAGCTTTTGCCTTTAGAATTGTAAGTTTGAATTGAACTGAAAAATATTACATAACATTTCAGGTAAATGTGCCTGCAGACAATATAAAGACAGAAAAACAGAAAAATGTGAACAGCAGAATAATGAATTTGAAATTAGGAACAGAAAATGGAGATAAAATTTAAAAAAGAGGTAAAGCAGTTATGTTCAATGATTTTATTAAGCGAGTTATAGTTAATTCATGTTTATTCAAAACTCACTAATGTCCGTATTGTTGTGTCTTTTTCATACCTCTCTAAAAGCACTTATGGTGGTTAACATATCCAAATCTACTTCCTCTTCAAAATGCAATACAATCTCAATTGTCACAAAGAGAGCGTTTCAAATTGGTTTTCCAAATCACTTGTTACCTCAAAATAAAGTTGTTTCTGATATCTCAGCTGCTGTCCCCTAACCATTTATGTGTGTGCTTTCATTCATATAATCTATCCCGGAAACAACATCACCTTTACGCTCAAATAAATGTGCAAGAACACATCTAACTGGCATTACTTGAAGCTTATGTTGGCAATCTTTAAAAAAATAAGTGTAAAGTGAAAGCAACGAGCAGAAAAAGATGAATGCTTGCTCAGTTTGTTTCACACCTGTAGGGAGAATTGAACTTTGTGTATTCATTTCATGTTCATAGATCCCCGTAAGTTGTGACAGCTAAACACAATGCTACTCTCGATTTTGTTTAGAGCCGACGAAACATTGACTTGCCAATTTAGGATGAAAATCTCACAAGTATTAGACTTGCAAATTCCCGTAAAAGTAGCTAGATTAAAATGCATTTTGAATTCCAATCCTGGCATTATTGTACTCATTGTATGGAAAGGTGATACTGTGAAAATATGTTTTGACTTTGTAGTCTGCTTTGAAATCTACCTATCTTGTTATTTTTGACAATAAATGGGAATGAATTATATGCATTTTTTTCTTATTATATAAGATAGGAAAACACGACTTTCCTAGGTGCATTTACTAGTGTTGTATTTGCTAGAGAGATCAGGAGCTTATGAAAATAAATCTGTACTTAAAAGTCAAGAGTAGATCTCATTTCTTGTTGTTTTCTTCAACATCCACTTAATTGCATAATTAGAAAGCACTGCCTTAAACTAATTCATTCCATTTAACTTTTCTTGCTGACCTTGGATATTTATTGTAAAAGAGGCGATTATTTGTGGTTTTAACTTACAACATTTCTGATGATGTAATAATTAAACAGTGTTGTTTCTACAAATAAATTATTGACTTTAATTATCATATCTATATCAAGCACACATTTGGAAACTAACGATTTAGTAGAACAGAAATCATTTCAAAAGAAAAACATTTGATGGAAAATTTTGTTTTTAGAACAAATAATATTGTTGTTGGTTTATCTTGCTTAGTATAATGTATATCTTTGACTAGCCCTTTTGACCACTTCTTTGTTTAAAAACGATGTTCTCAAAAATCTGCAAATCATAAATGGTGAATTTTCACCTGGATTTGAACTAGGGACCTCTTACAACCTGATCCAATAATGCTATGTCAAGCCACTAAGCAGGCACTGCCATGGTCATAATTTTATGATCAGAGCAACTTTGTGGAATAAAATAATAATAATAATAATGTGAGATTTTTGAGCGCTCATAACAAAGAAGCCGCTGAGCGCTGTACATACTTGTAAACGAAACCTAAGAAATATACAATTGTTACAAACAGCTACAGAATCACATTC